>JASVEL010005647.1:250000-282500 GCA_032618575.1 Nicotiana noctiflora | reverse complement strand
CTTATCTTAAAAAAGGGAGACTAAGAGAGGGATCACTCCTCGGGTAGTCGCTAACTGTTGCGCCTTCCCTTTTACTTACACCATTTCTTTGTGAATGCTCTGCTTTGCTCTTTGTCGCGCTACTTCCGCTAGCAACCAGCTTCGGATTCGCCTTAAGGCACCGTGTTGAGTAGTGATTTGAATAGAAACTCTATTTTAGGGCTAAATGTTGCTGGACTCTACTCCTCTCCCCGGGCTCGCTCTGCTCTATGCCCAAAGCTTCAACTCAATCACTTGGATAGAGGGATTTCACCTACCAACTGCAGGCTCGGGTGCAAGAACGGTATCCATTGCCTGCTGCCCCCTCCCAATAATACGTGTTTATCAACAACCCGCTATCTTCAAGAATGTATCATGACGAGAATCAAAGCAGTTTTGTGAATGCCTAGTTCTCCTGTCTTCTTCGGGTCGTTAATGGAACTCAAAACTAGGTTTCTTCTGTATATAAAATATATCTTTCTCTTCGTCAAAGATTGAATTGAAAGTCGAGTGAATGTGATGAAAGGTTATATGCTTAACACATGCAAGTCGAATATAGTATGAAGGCTTTCTCTTCTAAAGGCAGAGGTGAGGACTCCATTGCGGCATTAAGTATTGAGTTGGAGGAAATCAAGGCGCATCCAGTTCGTCATCTCACTCTCTTTTTGTGCAAAGAGGTAGAAAAGATTCTACCCTTCTAGCCTCGAGTAGTGGACAGTGTATCATTGATAGCGGTGCTATTGATCACTACTCTGGTATGAGTACCATTTTCTCTTCACTTAACCCATCAACATCATTGGGTAAGCTAAAGTTTGCTGATGGCTCTACTACTCCCATTGTTGGGAGTGCTACTATGAATGAAAACCATCTCGTCCTTACCCTTGAATTCTATTTTATATGTTCTGTCTTTTAATCTCTTGTATATGAGCTCCTTAACAAAAAAAAGCCTGAACTCCAGTGTAACTTTCGTCTCTGATCGGTGTCTTTTTCAGGACCCGAGGACGGGGGGATCATTGGGAGTGGGCGTGAGGACAAAGGGCTCTACAAAACATCCTTGAGACATAAGATCTGGTCTTATGTCCTCCACACAGGCCTTGAATGCTTCTTCTTATAATGAAGTCGAGTTATTGCATCGTAGATTAGGGCATCTTCATGTGTCAAAGATGCGAGTCTTAGTTCCTAGTTTATCTGAATCAGGTGTGTCTGAGTTGCAGTCTTATGTATGTAAGAGGGCTAAGCATATTCTAAAGTAATATTCCTATAGTGAGAGTCATTGTAGTGTACTATTTGAGTTAGTTCACTCTGATGTACGGGAGCCTGCCCCTACTTTTTCTTTATCGGGTTATAATGATTTTGTGACATTTTTGGATTCTTTCTCTCGTCTTACTACTGTTTATCAACAAATATCTATGGATGAGGTTAGTTTTATCCTTCATTTGTATCAAAAGACTGTTAAAACTCTATACAATGCTTCTATAAAAAGACTTAAGTTAGATAATGGTAGAAAGTACATCTCCCAGAAACTGCTGCAGGGGTATTTGAAAAAGCAAGGTATTGAGTCTCAAATGACATGCCCATACACCCCACAGCAAAATGGGGTTGCAGAATGGAAAAAAAGACATTTATTGTAAGTTATAAGGGCACCTTCCTTTGAGATGACTCTTCAAAATTCTTTATGGTCTGAAGAAGTGTTAACCTAGGTTTACCTGATTATTAGGGATGCTTTCTGTGGTATTGAAAGGGACCTATACAAGTGTGAAATCCTAATGCTAAAAACTTTATTCTTCTACCTAATTTCTAAATGTATCGAAGTCCTGGGTAGTAAAAAGTGGGATGCTATATTTCCAGGATTGGGATTCGAAAATATGTTAATAGATTCTTGATCTATATCTTCCATTTTTGGGTGTGTGTTATGTCTATGTAACCAGGGCCTCTCATGAGAAATTGGATCCTAGAGCTGTAAGAAGTGTCTTCATTGGTTATCCGACATCACAAAATTCTTTGATCCCATTACAAAAAGAAAGTATGTCTCTATGGATGTTACTTGATTTTCAAATCAATCCGATTTTCATGAACCAACAAAGAAAACCTTGAGTCATCAACAAGAAGAACCCGAGTCAAGTTATCAGCCATCTTTTATAATCCCTATGTCATCTGCCCATAGAGAAAACAATGCTACTACTCCTCCAGGGGAAGATGCGGTCAAGACCAATTAGTGGAAGACATACTGACCTTGACGAGGTAAGAGAGGACTAGTTGTCCCTTATGTTCCTCTTGTTAACAGCGAGGATATTTCCCTTGAATTGGGAAATGTTAATATGCCTCAAGATGAAGAGAGTGAAACTAACCTTGAAACTTCTGATCTTGATCTTACGGTTACAGTCAGGAAAGGTGAAAAAGAGCCTGTACCTAACTCCCTTTGAACTACTATATATCCTATCCAAAATTGTCATCCTCCTACAAAGCCTTTATATCCACTTATAATTCGGTATCCATACCAAAGACTACAAGGGAAGCCTTGTGTGCCCCTCACTGGAAGAGGGCGATGATGGCGGAGATGAGTGCACTTGACAAGAATGAGACATGGGAGATTGTTGATTTACCTCCTGGAAAGAAGACTGTGCGATCTAAATGTAAATGGGTATACACAGTGAAATTCCATCCAAATGGGGAGATTGAGAGATATAAAGCAAGGTTAGTGGCAAGAGGATTCACACAAACCAAAGGAATAGACTATGGCGAGATCCTTTCAACAGAGGCAAAGGTCATTTATATTAGAATCTTACTTTCCTTGGATACACAGAGATCATGGCCATTGTATCAGTTAGATGTGAAAAATGCCTTCATGCATGGGGACTCGCACGAGAAGGTGTATATAGAGATAGCACCCGGATATGGAATGAAAGGGGAGTAACATAAAGTATTCAGAGTGAAGAAAGCCCTGTATGGATTGAAGCAATCCCAGGAGGGCGTGGTTTGAGAAGTTCAGTAAGGCCATAGTTTAGTTTGGCTACAAAAGGTGTGCTTCTGATCACACACATTTCGTAATAAAGGGTGAGAAAGTGAGCCGGATCATAGTAAATGTTTATAATATTGTGGTCACTGGTGATGATGTTGATGAGATTTCAAGATTGAAGGCTTACCTGAGTCGCACCTTCGACATACTTGGCATGCTAAGGTACTTGTTGGACAAAGAGGTTTTCGAGATCTATAAGAAGTAGAACCATCTCTCAAAAGAAGTATGTCCTTGCTTTGAAGAAAACAGGGATGTTAGGTTGCAAGGCCGCAATTAGCCCAATAGAAAAAAATCATAAGCTTGAAGAAAAGAGAAAAGAACCCTTAGATGATGCAGGCATCAGAGGCTTGTGGGAAAACCTAGATATCATACTATAACTAGACCTGACATTACCTATGTTGTGGGGTTGGTAAGCTAGTATATGCATGCTCCTTGTCAAGCACACCTACATGTAGTATACATGATCTTGAGGTACCTCAAAGGTTATCTTGGCAAAGGTATGATCTATACTAATCATGGCCATGGGATAGTTGAAATCTATAGTAATGCTGATTCGGGTGGGTCAGTAGATGACTAGAGATCAACTTCAGGATGAGAAAAGATTGCTGAGAAAGCATCTTGGCGAAGATAAAAGAGTTCGACACCTGAAAACCCCGAAACAAAGCCTGTATTCTTCCTAAACCCTCTATTCTTAGCATGATGGATATTGAATAAAGGGACGACCGAGGGGGTACTGATTTGAGGGAAGCATAAAGGAAGACGCCGAAAGGTTATGTTAAAAGAGATGGCTATGAGACTAGTGCAAACAATATGTTGAAATAGTAGATTTAGTAGTCTGCTTTCTTTCTCCGAGTATGAACTCCTCCCTTGAGGAAGGCCCATGTTGTGGCAATTCAACCCAGAGGGTATAGTTACTATAACTAATAAGAAGCATAGTAAAGTCAGTGTAGAATAATAGAATCTCTTATTAGCTTATGAAGGAAGGAAGCAAGTGTAGCTTTGAAAGCAACAAGGAGGCATTAGGGGAAACCTAGATTCAAGGTCGGAAGAATCGGAAACAGACTCGAAAACGGAACCCTTTCTCTAGCGGCCTCTTGGATTCTTTCTTTACAATCAGTCCAGGCAAGTAGCTGCTCCTGGCTTTTGGATAGCTAGAGCACCAACATATAGAGGGAAGGGTCTATAAGGAGAAGAGCCAAGGCTTATCGTAGATAACAGTTGTATACGATAAGTTTGAGTCTTATATCTTATTCGCGAGAATTTCTTCTCTCCGGTGTTGTCTCCTCACTAAGTGACTGCACACACCTGTCTTACAGATAGAGTCAAGCACGAGACACGTATTTACTTGTTCTTTTTAGCATGTGCTAGCTAAAGGGTATGTGCGGTTGAATTCGTTGTTTTGTTGGTCGGCTGAGGAAAAGGCAAATGGTATTTAGAGGAATAGACAAGGCATGATTTTCGTCATGATGAAGTGTAGAACAGGGTTGTCTTTCCATTGAGCCGGGGAAACAATTCAAATCGTAGTCAGTGTCCATTATTTGATTGAGCACGACGCGGTCTGCTAGTCGCATTAAACCATCCAAAGGAGTACAGTCAGTCCCCAAAAGTGCTTTCCTTCTCGCACGAAAGAAAAAAGATGTTTAGCTTTTTTGTCTGCCTTCTTTACCTATCAAAGATTCTGTTAACATTGCAGATGAAACTCTCTTACCTCTTTCACACTGTGGGTCTAGGTCTTCATCCCGGATTCTTCATGATAGATTCCATTTTCCTCCTAAAAACTACTTGTTTTCTGTCAGTCACCTTGCAACTAACCATCTTCGTCTCATATTTTATTCTTCTGAGTGTCTTATCCACGATCAGCGCATCGGAAGGATCGTTGGCCGGTTTCGAAAGCTTTATTATACGGATATTCTTCTCTACATTTCTTTTTTTCAGCTGCTTCATTAGGATAAGGAATGGGACCCGCCGTCGCCTGAGACATACACAACACACAGTGGAAGACTTCTTCCATTGTCTAGGGTATATTCCTGCATTTCATTCAGATGGGTTGAACAATTCATGTGATTGTTTACAGTTGGCAATTGTATGCTCCTCGATTAAACATAAGAATCCAAAAAAGTGTGCCTTTCTTTGGATTGATTCATTCGTTAGTGTCCACTTGTGATTTGACCTACGGCTGATTTAAGGATATATCACAAACAACTACTTGAATTTAATTAAGGGGTCCTAATCGAGTGCAGTCATTCATAGGTGCAAGGTACTTTACTTACTATTATAAGTGGATGACTACATTAGATAGATCTGGCTTTCTTTACTTAGAGAGAAGTCCTAAGCTCTTTCTATGTTTAATATATAGAAAGTTTGGAAAATAAGTCAAATCTCCAAATCAAGAGGTTGAGGTCTGAACTCCAACGGAGAATACGTGTCAAGGGTATTTCATTTCATGCTCCTGGAGATAGGAATCAAACGTGAGCTGTCGTGTGTTCATACTCCGCTGCAGAATGGGGTGTCCGAAAGAAAAGACCGACATATAGTTATAGTTGAAATGGCTTTGACTTTGATGATAAATAATGGAGTACCAAAACATCTATGGGTTGAAGCATTCACTACTACAGTGTATTTAATCAACAAATTGCCATTTTCTGTTATCAACATGCAATCTCCCTTTTCTTCTCTTTATGGTCGTGATACTTTTCAGGGGGAGATCACTACCCTTTATGAGACATCTGACTAGGTTACATTAAATCAATCTTCAGAGCACAGTTCCGATAGTACAATTCAAGGTGCCGATAATTCATCTTCAAAAATCATTCTATCTCTGTTTTCCGCCTCAAGCGAGCACTTTATGGCTTTAAACAAGCACCCAACCTATACAAACAGCTATAGTTGTCCACTATAGGAGCTTTCTTCTAACAATCCCTTATTTTGTATGTCACAAAATCATGAAACGAACTCATTCTATTCAATATCCATATGGGGGAAAGAAGCTCGAAAGCCATTGAGTAGTGAATGTTCATCAAATATGTATATGATAACCCCTTTGAGCTTAAGCCTATTCTTTGATAACCCTTGAATGTTCATCAAATATGTATAATGTTCTACTTTACCTCCTAGAAGCACTTGTATTCTAATGAATATGCAAAAGTTTAAGTGTGAGGTGAAGGGAAATTGAAAAAGGGAAAATCAAGAATTAATGATAGAAAATAGTGGACTGGTCCAAAATAATGTTGCAAAGCAATGAAACAAAGAGATATATTGATGAATATGTAAAAAAAAATATATTAATAATAATTAGAAAGGCCAGTTACATCAATAAGAGAAAAGCGGGGGTTAAAAGTGAAGAAAGCTAAAGGAATGTTTACGGGAGACATAAGGAAGTAAAAAAAAAGGGAAATTGTGAAAAAGAAAAGAAAAAGTGCTTAGGGAGGCTAGTCACTATAACCAAAAGTATCCTACCCGTCCCATAGACTACATTACAACCCTTAATGACCTCTTGATCTATGATTTAATAACTCGATTAGTGGAGTATTACACTAGGGGCAAGCCTATGGTGTGTCTGTATTCATATAAATGTTCTTTGTTGAGAGTGAGTGAATTTTTCCGATATCTATAAGTTCCATGTATTTGAATTGTTAATGTGTGGGAACTTATCTCAATAAAATTTTGTGAGGGCATGTAATTTAAGAGGAAGAAGGTAAATTTGCAAGTTTTTGGTAATAATTAGAGTAAGTAATAATGTGCTGGCATGAGAGTTTGCGGTTAGGTAAAGATTGTGCATATCTTAGGTTGTTCATGTATAATAGCTTTTGTGACATATTTTGGGGGAGACAGATTTTTGTTAATTGGCCTAAAGTGTGATTAAAGTTGCTCGAGGACGAGCAAAGGTTTAAGTGTGGGGTATTAATAATAGGTGAATTTGACAATAATTATGCCCTAAATAATCACACTTTGTTATGGTATTTACGTTGTTTATGAGGACAACATGCTTTGATTAGTGTTTGTTTATGTGTTATAGGTACAAGTGATGCAATGGATGCTAAGAAGAGTATTTTGAAGTCATATGTTGATGAAAAGGCCAAGAGAAGATCTAAGGTGAAAAGAGCTGGAAGAAACAGTAAAAAATACGCAGCACTGTTCATCAGCAGTTCATTTGCGGTCACGGATGAACCGCGAAAAAAGAAGCATTATGAAGTTTGACTGTTCGCGGTTGGCTCGTGGCCGCGAACGAACCGCGGAAGCCGGCGCCCAGTTCTCCTAATTGGATTCGAATTTAGTTTTTTAAGCCCTAAAACTTCTATATAAACTCCTAGTTTGCCCCATAGAGGCGGGTTGTCTTTAATTCAATACTTTTGCAAGATATTTAGTAAGAAAGATTCATCTCAAAGTCCTTCTTTTATTTTATATCAATTATATCTTTATGATTTCAATTATTATTCTTGTTTCTTCAAGCATGAGTAGCTATATGCTATTCTAACGTTTTGATGGAACCTATTGAGTGATGAACTTATCGTTTATGTGATTACAAATTGTGACTTAGATTTCTATTTGTTCAACGTCTTTCTTGTTGTAGTTAGTTGGTAAACGTCCCAATTAGCGGGTGCCTATTTAGTGTGCATAACTTGGAAAAGATTGCATATTTAGGTATATTGTTGAATAACACCACACATAGGTTATCGGAGGAACCTATAACTTTAGGTGTAAAGATGGGGTTAGGAATAACGAAGTCTTGGGTGCAATCTTAAGTGAACTATTCATATTAAAGCTAGCTAGGGTAGCTCCGGAGAGTGCACTAGTAAATTATTGTAATTGCTCGGGAGAGGATTACGATACACATAGCGTTCATGATTGATAGAATATATTAACAATTTGTATGAGCATAACGATAAGGGATTCCATCAATAGGGTAAATCAATACCTTAGTCCTTCTCATAATATTCTTTTTACTCTATATTCAATTCTTTCTTTCAAGCATTCTTAATTATTGCAAAGTAGATATTCGAAATTCACACAAAGATATATTCAAAGTTTGGGAACTTGATTTGGAAGTACTTTTGGGGTTCTGATAGTTGCAATTGGTAGGTTAATTCTCTGTGGGATTGATCTTGGACTTATTTGACCAAGTTATATTGACTACGACCGTTGCTTGAACGTAAATCAATATACAACCTCGTGAACATTACAACCAATCAATAGAGAGTCTTCTATACATTTAGAAACTTTCTATTTATTCCCGAACGCACAAGAAAAGGTAGAACCTTTGGGAGGTAGTTTCGTTCTACTTTACTATAGCAATTTTAAATCTGCCGGTCGCTCTCTTGCAAGTGCTCGTCTAGCTCCCTCTCCTTGATCTCTTCTTTTTGTTTTTAGCCGGATTTGGCCATTTGTCCATCCCTTCGATCATATAGAGCTTCCTATCCAACATTTTTCTGTTTTTTCCCACGATAGCGATATTCCTTTGCTACTTCTTTCCTCGGCTAATGGAAAAAAATCCTTCTTTTTACACTGCCTGGCTCCATCCATCTCCAAATTGTAAATGCGCCGCTGAGCTCAGATGTCCGCTGGTCTGGCAAGTTGCCAGCAAGCACTTCCTCCCCTCTTTGTGTGGAAAAGCTTCTGAAAGCCTATTAGTTAGTATTAGCAAAAAACCTAGTTAAGGGGTCCGTGGTTGTCGTAATCGCCCATTGGTCTTCACCTCAAGTTCTTTCTTCAATGAGTCCAAGTCTGCCTTAGCGGATAAGAAATCAAGGACTTGTCGGTAGATCAGCTAGCTCACGCTCTAGTCTTTCATTGATCTTTTCTACCCTCGCTCTATGAGGATGCACGCCTATCCAAAATGTGCAAAGTAAAATAGCGGTAGATCAACTGGGTATAGATCGACACATAGGCTGCTGGCAGAGTGGGGACAGAATCACACAGCAAGAAAGCTTCATGTCAATCCAAAAATGTTAGACAGAGAATTAGATCTAATCTCGTCAAGTGGGCTTATTCAATTTCTGAAGTTAGATTGAAGATTCAGAAAGCCGGCCAGTAGTGCCTTTAGCGAATGTGTTCATGAGGCCGGTCCCCAGTGGCTAAGAAGCTTCATCACTTTGTTGAATAAAGCAAGTTGACGTGATGATTAAATCTGGGTGAAGTGTCGCTACTTGGCCGAACGTTATCGAGAAAAGGTTTTGTTTCCTTAGTCTTTCTTGTGCACTTTTTTTAGTCTACTTAATATATCTGAGTGGGCTTGGTTGGCAGGGTCAGGGTCTTTCGCATTCTTATCCAAAAAAGAGTAAGAGGGCGGTTCCCTGAATTGTGGCATCGCCTTCATCATCCCTCGGATAGGTTGATGAGCTTTTGGACAATTCGATATGAGCGAACTCCAGAAGCATCAGATCGTCTATAATGGCGCGTCCCTAGTGCCTTTGAACGAACTAAAAGGCCTCTCTTGAACTCCCTCTGAGGTTTGCACTGCCAACCAACTCTTTCGACTGTGAGTCATCAACAGAATGAATGACCGCTAGAGGGGGAAAGCGATAGAAATAGGTTCCCAATGACGTCTTCTGTCTTCGCGCTTTCTAAAAACCACCCTAGCCTTCCACGCAAGCTGTAGTACCCCTGGGAATCTTTTAAAACCTTAGTCAGGGCTACTTGAAGATCCTTTCATCTATTCTTTGTTTGAGTTGAGAGAGAGTCGCCAAAAGGCTCATTCCAGGAGTGAAACATAACCTGGCTTGTTTAGAAACCAAAGCTAGCTTACTAAAGAAAAATCTGTTAATGGGAGACCCTTCTTTGCCGAGCCGGGTACTTATCCTTTATCCCTTGCCTTGCTTTTTTGCTCGGTCACTCTCTGTTCTTAAGTAAGGGTTCCCCTCTCTAAAAAAAAAGAATATGTTAATTGTTACCGATACCAGGCATAATTGCTTTTCCTTGCTCTAGAGGAGATTGGTATTGGTAGAGTCGCATTCAACCCCATCTTTTTGCCCTTTGGCTAGTAATCACATCGGCCATAAGGTGGTCTATCACCTCGGTTGGGGAGAAAATCTTTTTTGTTGTCATAAAATCCCTCTCCGCTTTATTAAACTCTTATCTTGGGCGAGAGCTCACTCAATCCCTTTTTAAACTTTCGCAAAGCTCTCCTTTCTTTAGAGTGAGTTAGATTTGAATGAAAGCAGGTTTCATCCTGACTTTCATCGGCGGCATGTACGGGGTCCGGGTCGGTCGATACGATGAACGGGAAATCAAAAAATCTTGCTTCATTGATGTCCCTCATGGAAGAAGAATTGGCTGATGTAGAAGGCTTATTTGTTATCGTATCCACCACATAGTTTACATGCTCAGACAAGATGACTCCAGCGCCTATAGTAATAGTCATACTAAAGCTAAAGAGATCCTAATAGTCAATCCGCTACGCCCCAATGTTGTCAACGAACAATCACCTTGCCTTACTAATATATGCATTTTTTCGTATTGTCTTCCTCCAATAGGAAGGAGAGCAGTTGATTCTAGGGATGCCCATTTGTCCACACCAAAAGGAAAGGAATCAGTCCGGCAACAAGAGAGGAATTCCTCTAAGTCATATCATCAATGTTAATAGCATTTATCGATGCTTCTCCACATTGTCATGGTCTCACGATGTGGATTCGAACCACTGCTTCTCCTTATTGTCGTGAGTGGGTCTGTCGTCCTCATCATTATAGTCCTCCTAGAATCCAGAGCATTTCGTCGAAATACATCCTGTCTTTTCACCTTAGCAGTCCTATGCATAGTCAGTACTATAGCCCCAATCATGGCTAATAATAAAATAAAACTAGAAACCAAAAAAGCAGACGAAATAGTAGGTATAAAGTAAATTGCCCAATGTTTCCAAATTAGTCCAACTTCGTACCTTTCCGGCGTAAACCGTATATCTTAGAGAGGTCGTATTTCTTTGGGTTGGTAGTAATGGAATGCTTTCATTATCTAAAATAAAGAACGTCTCCCACCAAAAGATCAGTCCAATAATACCACTAACTGGTAAATAGCGCAATACTTCTTCGTAAATCTCCGCTATTTGAATATGGAACATCATAACAACGAATAGGAATGAAACGACTATAGCTCCTATATAAAATACTGGGAAGATCATAGCGAAAAAGTCGAGACCTAACAAAAGAAGTAAACTTGAAGTGTTGCGAAAGACTGGGATGAGAAACAAAACGGAATGTACCGGATTAGCACGTACAACCATCAAACCAGAGACCAAAGCAGGGCTCGACAAAACAGATAGTATCATAGTACGTCGTCCTTCCCTGAAATGGAACTTTCATGCTGGAGCAAGAAATAGCATGAAAGTCGATCTATTACAACCAGTGCGGCTGTTCCTATTTCATTTTCTTCTTCCACGCCCTTCTTAGAAAGCACTCACTAAGTTACTTACGGAATCTCAAATCTCTCTCGATGCCGAGAATTATTTATGTGTCGAGGTCGATTAGAGGTTTGGCTTCCTTCTCCCCCACCTTTTTTCCTTTTGGACCCCTGGGAAAAAAAAAGAAAGCTAAAATCAGAAAGAAATAATAGAAATTGGGTCATCTTTCTCGAGAGAGGTTGCCTTCTCTCAGGCCAACAGTCTTCTACTTCTAGTCGACTGCTGTATAATGGGCTTCCCTCTTTCCTTGGCTCTGCTCGCTCGTCTACGCACCGACCCAGCAAGTAATAATTGAAAAACGATGTTTCCTTGCCTGTATTAAGATTTAAAAATTGTCTTAAAAAAAAGGCAATTAATCAGAATCAAGAAAAAATATGGAAATAGTGAATCAAGATCTAGATGGATCCCTATCTTTATCTCTATCCACGGAGATACCTATCTATATATAGAGAGATCTATCTATGAATTGGCCTAGACTATCCTCTGTCCGGATAGATATGTCCCTATGAGCGACTACGCCGATCTTTATATGTTTTGGCCACGTCCCTTTCCGCTCCGAAGAAGAAGGTTTGGATCTTACAATCTTATGTCGTGAGGTATGTGACCTATGTTAGGTCCATAAGATACCACAACTTTTGGTGTTCTATGATTCACCTCCGAATAATGAGTAGGTAGTTCGATCCTTTTTATTTTGATCTTTTTAGTAAACTGATGAGGGGATGCGGAGCAATAAGTCAAATTACTATATAAAGAAGAGTTGTAAACTATAGGACTTCTTGTTCGAGTAGGAATATTTCGGTTTTTCTCGTTCCTTCTCTTGGATAAGAATAGGGATTTGAAATGATACAAATTCCTCTTCATTCTGTTGTGCTCAGCGAAAGAACTGCCGAAGCATACTTTTTCGGATCCAAACTTCTTTGTTCTTTCAAAGTCTTCTTCTTGCATAGAAGAACGCAACTGTTGCAAAAACTAGGATTTTACTAGTAGGCGGCATGCCCTCTAAGTTTTGAGTAGGCGGAACCATTCTGTTTTGGTTCTTCTCTACGGGTGATCCAGGAATTTTCCTATTATTTTTTCAACTGAGATCTCGACATAAAAGGATCTCTTTATTTCTTCACCGCTGTCTCGCATCATTTTCTTGAAAAGATATTATATCACCGTGGGAGAGTTTACAATGAGTAATGTTACCCATTCCATTATTCACACAAACCCTTCAATGATTTATCGGCTGCCTTTCTTGAGGAATAGTTTCACAAAAATGGAGACGAACCGGGATAACGTCCGATCTTGTTTCTGTATTGAGTAGATAAGGGATATATGAAGTTCGTTCTCTTCCTCTGTGCATCTCTGTGATGGGCAAATCTCCATAAAAAAGGGATAACTTTCGTGTAGTTTGTGATTGGATGTAACTATTAAGATTTTCTCTAGAATAAATCTTTCTCTTAATAGATCTCTTCTTGTTCCTCAATCTTCGGAGAATACGTCGTTGTATTATTGTAAGTTCTCTGTTCCAAACATTTCCTGAAAGTAGACGACAAGTTTTAAATCTTAATGCAGGAAAGGCATATCTTGTTGAATCAGTCTTTTTCGCCACATCGCGTATAACGGAAATCGAACCCCCTCCGCTGCAGGCGGGCAGATGTATAATGTACTACTTCGATCTAGCAACTTGTTAGGAGTAGGTTTTGGCTTGCCATTTCTTCTTATTAGTCAGATATGTATTCCACCCTTTCCCCTTTTAATATAATAATAATGTAAGCTTCCAAAGCTCTGTTCTTCAGCAGGTGCGCAGGAGCACACTTTCGTTCTCCCCTTTACAAGGGGCTTTCATGAATAGGGATTTCCCGCCAGCAGTTTTATCTTCCTATCACTTCACTTCGTTCTAGAAATCTGATCTCACCGGGCTGGGCGAAGGGGAAGGAAGAGATGGGTGGTCCAGGAACAACAACGAGAGAGGGCTCATAGCCCCCCTCTCACTCTTCCCCACGCCTATTTGTTCACCCGAGATGCAGAACTCTTTTTTTTAAAGAATAGATAGAGCCATGATACATTCCGAAATATTGTAAAGGTAAATAGACTCTTTTCGCCCCCTTTTCGATGTCTGCCTGAGGACCTATGTTAAAGTTTTGGAATGGGGATGTTCGCCTTTTGTAACAAATAGACCCATGATACGGACTAATATATGTTCTTACCCGTAATCATAAGTAAGATCTATTCATAGTTGGTCAGCCCCCCACGGCAGGGCTTCTCGCTTTTCATGAATGTGTCTCCCCCTCTGCTTATGTGAGTTTTACCCGCCTTTTACTCTGCTTGCTTCTGACTCCCTATGAGCCCTTACTTTTTTGGGGGGTCGGCGGGACATGGGAGCCTTAGCTCATGCATCGGTTTACCGAAATAACCTCCGCTCTCCCACTTCCTTTTATTCAAAAAGCGAGCAGCCCTTAAACAAAAAGGCCTAAGAGGGTTCTTCTTTATATATTGCATAAGCCCTAAAGTAGGTAGCCCCGAAAGCCGAACTCAGCAGAGTGGGTTTTGTCTTGCCCCTTTCTATCTTATTAGTCAAACCTAAACGTCCTTATTTAAAAAAAACAGCGCTAACACCCTATCTATAGTAAGGGACTTTTCAATTCAATCTCCCACTTGATTTCGGACAGTCAAATATAAAACTCTTTGTTAGCTCTTCGTGCCTCCTTGACTTCTCAAACTGAACTAAGACTGTCCAACTAGAGTATAGCCGGAAGGAGCTCTTTTTGTATTGAAAGTGTTTTCAAATAGCAATCCATCGCGTCGGTAATAAGACTTAGAGTAAACGAACGATTCAAGCTCCTTACAGAAGGCAGTTCAGCTTGAAAACTCGAGAAGTTGTATTGACAGAACAAAGCCACTCTTTCAAAGTTGGATCAATACCAACCTATTCTTCTTAGCCTAATAGTCTATTCGTGGAAGTTTATTATCCAAAAAGTCTCCTTACTAGACCTAACATCCTGTCATCACTTTCATATACAAGGAAGTTGGACCAGTTATTAGACCAACTATCTCACGCTCTCTCTCTCAAACCCAGCCAAATGAGCACATCTAGTTGATAGACTCTCATTCTTATTTAGAATGGGAAGATCTTTCAGTTCGTAAAAGCTTAACCTTAAGAGCTTTATCCATAAGTAATTAGAGGAGACTTTTAGAAAACCCTCATGCCTTCTCTGGAGACAGAGATCTTACTGCTACTTCCGAGTCTAACAATCTAGTCTTCTAGGCTTTTCGCTTTTAGAATCCTCTTTCTCTCTGATCCTTCGTGCATTCTTTATCCTATTTGATTTAGCTTTCTTTTAGTTGCTATATCTTTATTTTGAAGAAAGGTGGATCTATAGGGGAAAGGATAAATGTATAGTATCAATAAGAAGATAGTTTGATTTTCTTGTTTGTACATGTGTATTGTCTAATCTACGAGAATCAAATTTTTCCCCTTCCGTAAGCACATATAGGGAAGTGGGCCCTTGGCTATTGAGAGGACTCCTATTGTCTTTCTTTTATTCACTGGAGTTTCTTGTTCCCGCACCCCCTGGTACCGAGACCCCTGGTAATCTCTTGCAGGGTGCACAAGGCCATTAGTCGTACCTCATGCAGTTTCTGCTTTCTTATTGGCTTGGCAGTGCTTTCCTTCCTCTGTGGAGAGAAGACAGAAAAAGGATGTTTCCCCGCTTTCCGTCCGTCGTGTATTCCCACTTATGTCTTCTGTAAGAAAGAGAGGGATGGGCTCCCCGCTAACACTTTTTCAGATATTCCCCCTTCCAAGGACGCTTTCTCGAGCCTTTTTCCCTCATCCCTTTTGGTTTGGGGACGACAAGTACTTCGTCTCGAGTAGGACACCGGTGATCTCTACATTCACCTATGTAATTTAGAAATCTACTTTCAAGCAGCTCCATTTTCTAAGGGAGAGTGGACTAAAAAAAAGAGAAGCGTCATGCGTTATGCTTTTGTAGACCAGCTAGTATACATTAAAGAAAGTGGCTTCCTCAATTAAACTAGCTTCCTCATCTTCTCTTCTCCCCAACAACTTCACTCCGGAGGAATCGCATATTCTTAAGCGAGAAGATCAGACTCTTATTATTGAATTTCAATTGTTTGCACGTAATAGCTCATTCTCTATATTTTTTTTATGCTCAATCTTGCTGTTTTCCTTTTTCAGTCTAAAAGAAAAGCGAAGTGACTATCATCGGATAGTTACGAGCGCTTAGAGGTATGAAGTTAAGCGAATCTTACTATCTGAAGGAGTTAGCTTCTTAAAGGACTCTTAATAAAGAAAGCTTTTTTGAAGAAAGCAATTCAAGTAGGGCCTTGAAAGAAGCCAAGCGATCCGATCAGAAGATAAAGAAGATAGACGAGAAGATAAGGGGCGAAGGACTTTTTTAAATTCGATCGGTGTAAACATGATATTAATTAGTCTTTGTCCTTTCTTAAGAGACTCCGAACGCTCCTTGTCTTAAGCCCCAGGCATCCGGTTGCCTTTGCGGATCTCCGCCGCCTGCTTTTGGCTATTGTTACTTACGACGTCTCTTCTCTTACGCAATTCCTGACTAGTTATAGTTTTTCTAAGGACCGGAATAAGAGGTTCCGGCTTTTCGAGGTATTTAACATAACTAATAATTCTATATTGGAAAAGTTTAAAAATTTCAGACAATTTTGATCGATATTCCACTAAGGGCCCCGTTAAGTAAGATGGGAGCCAATACAAAGCTAACAAGTGGGAACCCTGATATAGACACAGTAGGATCAATTGAGTTAGCAAATCTAATGTACATACAAGCATCTTTTTCCTTTTATTTTTTAATTTGGCACTATTTAAATAAAAAAGAACCTACAATAAGGTTTTCTTCCTTAAACACTAACCCGGCCAAGACTCACCAATAAGGTAACTCCGCCCTATGTTTTTTGGATCAAATCCGGTGACAATTCTCCACTCATGTCCTTCTAGAGATGGGTAAGTGATCTTCAAGGGCATCTCCCCGATCCATTCTTCCCAGCGCTCCTCATCAGATCCATAACTCCTGTTGCTTGTGCAGGAGTAACTAGAGAACCAAAAATTGCAATAAAGTTGTCAACTAAGAAAGACCGGAAGTACATGCGAGCCGGGCTGATATTAACCAAAAAGATACCCTCCTTGAAAGGGCCTGAAATCAAATACCCAATCACGGATAGAGTTGAGAATGACATTAAAATTGAACAACTGTGTAGGAGAACTAATACGTTTTGTAAGGGTATAGTTTATTTAATTTAGTGAAATTAGGCCAGTAGTCTTTCTGAATGTGATAGCTGAGAACTGTGATTCTTCGCTCGATCAATTTTTGCCATCATGCTCTAGCTTTAGCATCTGCCAAGCACATCTAAGCGAAAAATAGAAAAAATTGTATTTCAATTGGATACCCTTTTTCTCTGTTCCAGGTATAAGCCAAGTTGAATTTACAAAATTGAATTCAGTGTTAGAAGTATTCAAATCCATAAATTCACTACGAAACAAGGCCGGAACCAAGCCCTAAATTTGAGACTTCGGAAACCTGCAAATAGTAAACTTAAACTATCAATCATATTAATATTACATCCATCTCCTCATAGAAGTTTTGGAAACGAAAGCTATCTGAGAAGCAGAGGTTGACTATAAACTTCATCTCTCTCTGGACCTCAGGGAGTTTTTCCAAAGCTGAATTGCGCGTGCACTTCTGCCATAGCAGAATCACGTGTGTACTTGGTGTATAACTTCAACAGTATCTTCCATCAGAACCCTAAATCGGCAACGAATATGTCCTTTAGACTTTGCTAGAAATGGCCGAACACTAAAACAATAGGTGGAAAACCAGCTTAAACTGGTTGTACTTTTAAGTTCGTTCAATTCACATAGGCAGGGTGATTGAGGTGCGTGCTTCACAAGTTTTTTACTTTCTTCACACAACAAAACAAAGGCATGATAGTATTGTACTCAACTGCTCGTGACGTATGGCTCTTCAACATTCTAATATCTAGAATATGTTCATTCATACCAATATACCTACTAAAAAAACAAATAAATTTTCAAACCCTCTCACAGTCATCAAACCTGCAACACCAAATTCCTCTCCGCCCTCTGCTCGGCAACATAATTTCCATGCTCACAGCTAGTTAGAGCAAAAAAAATCCACCCCTGTCTTTCTCTTAAAACTCACCTCAGTCTCGTAAATGTCCTTCCCAAATCCTAGCGTAAGGTGTATGATCCGCCGAATCCATTGCTGACTTCACCACGATCGATTAGGTGAAAGTGTTCTGCAAAGTTTGTTTTTTCATATAGGCAGTGTGGTTATAGTACTCATATTGTGCCAGCCATGCAATTTGTACTGCATTGGCAGAATTGCTATACACTATATAAAAAGAGGCTCGATAAGCCTTCGTGCTCTACAAAAAAGAAACAAAAAACAAAACTTTTCTACCAGTGTATATCTAGAAGCCATGGCCCTCCCTGCTCAAATTCTTGACATTCCTCAGCGACTTGCTGAAATTAACGTTGAAATACAAAATGTATAAAATTTTCTTCAAAAGACTCGAATAATGTTAAATGGTTTCTTGAGGCATCTTCGCTCCGTGAACCCGGCTGTTATTGAACCCCGAATGGAAGCAAGCCGTCAAAGAATTTGAGAACTAGAAGAAATACTCCAGGGACTACGCCAGGAGCAGCAGGCACTGATAGTGGAGGCAATCTTACTTGGTGCCCGAGAAAACTAAAAGAGTTCGTCGACTCTTTTTAGTTTTAGAAGGTTTCAATAAGTGTCTTGAGACATTTGTTTTCATGTCTGGTGTTCTTTTTTTTTTAGAGTAGATCTACTCCGGTGCCTACTGGAGATATACTCCTATCTATGCTAACTATCTTTGTTTGGTTTTATTTATTATGTTTGTATGTACAGTATGGTAAAACCAAAAGTGTAAAATGTTTATCACTTAATGCTATGCTAATGGAATAATTAAAAAAGACTTATTCCCTAAATGACTACTCTAACTTTGTCCAAAAAAACTGGAATACGAATGAGATCCACAATACCATCATTCTATGGCCGATAGTAGTACAGTAAATGACGCCTTCCTCTTCAGCGCCACGCATAATTGGCTCGCGTAAAGGCAGAAGAAAGAAAGCCCGAACGAAAGAAAGCTGACCAGGAGTGCCAAACCACTCTAGTATATTCACCCTTGCACCCCCTATGCTATTATACTTGGAATAGGGGCCTCCTTCCCTTGTGCTTTTATACACATGGAAGCACCTTTTCTTATCAATTCGCCTTCATAAAAAAAAATAGTCAAATTTGGTGACTACTATTTTAGTGTTCACCCTCTCATCCCAAACTTACCCTTTTTTCCACGGAAGCCCTCCCCTCACTTTATTTTTCTTCATGAGTGGGAAGAAAGTAATATCTGTCTTATCCAATACCAATCCGGGAATACTAGGCTAACTAGCCGCTTCACTCATCAAAAATAGGCTTAGTTGAATGGTACTAACTAAGAAAGCTATTGGATGAGGAAATTTTGACTTCGGAAGACCTGGAAAGACGGAACTACTTTCAGTGGGTCCTTCTATTATCTCCTTCATGCTACCGAATCCGAACTAATGAGTGCCTGTAGCAGCATCGAGTGATCCCCTTCTCCGACACCGATACCCTATGGATTATATATTGTGCCAACTCCCCTCTGCTGCCTCGCTCTACATCCGGATACTTTTCTTGGCACTGGTTGAATTACTTGGAACCCTAAGAAAGGATCGACTGTCTCTCGCTTTACTTTACCAGTAAAGCATTTCTTGCTTGATCGGATTGAGAGTGACTTTATCCGCTGACTAAGGTGTTTCGTTTGTGCGTTTGCAACATCCGAAAGAAAAGCCGTCTCTCTTCCATTCGGAGCAAGCATCGCAATCATACCGCTATAAAACAATCCATAGGAAGCGGAGCAACCTCTACGTATTGCCCATTCGCCATCCTTGGTGAGTCCGGTATTCTGTGCTACGTTATTCTTAGATCCAGCGAAATCATTGGTATTGGTTTCAGAGTCCACTGACTGTCTAGAAAGCCGATTGTCAACTTGAATGTTTACACAAGAATCTCCAATCCAACCCACTTTTGTCAAACCGGGGCAATACGAGTGGCATAAGCTATTCCTTATAAATAGGCTTTCGAGAAGAAATTGGAGGACTACATATTGATTGACCTCGGAAGTAAAGAATGACGGTTCGACGAGCTCTTATTCGCCCCTGGTGGACCTGTATACTCTTGTCCTGTTGGGTATAAAGGACACTGGGAGCTGCCTTGGGTATCTCCGAGGACTTGAGCTAAGGGATTGTTTACTGAACGTCCCATACTTCACCTATCATTCGGTGAAGTTCCCCCTTCCATTGCTTAGGTAAGAGGAATCTACCCGTAATGCGTGAACCAGTACCCTTTTCTTTTGTACTAATTAACTATATGAAATATAGAAAAGAAGGTCTTTAATCTTCACACTTATGCGTGTTTGGAACATTTTGAGGTCAGCTTTGAGTGGTTGATTTTTTCCAACTTCCACATCATTTATGGAGAGAGAGAGATCGAAGGTCTTGTCGTGCGTCTTGGAGTGAATAATTTCTTAAAATAAAGGCCGTTAAGGTCACATTGACATAGAATAATACGGATTAGCTCGCCCAGTGAGAAAGGCCCTGACCCTACCAACCAAGTATCAAAAAGAAACAGAGAAAAATCGGATATGAATAAGGGATAGGCAAGTCCCATTCATTCGATTCCTAATTCAATAGGGGAATCAAACAATTAACTATTTACGATGTCTCCCACGGGGACAGAAATAAAAATCGGGCAGGAATGGCTCAATCAATGATAGTTCAATTCGATCTTAGACAATCTAAGGTTTACTGTCTCTTCGGCACCGTTTCGGTACACTATTGGAGAGCTCATTAGGCCTGCCGCTTTCTCAATCAAAAATGGAAACTAGCCTACTGAACTATTCCATCTATCACTTACGTCATTTCTCAAGGTCAGAAATCTCAAATTTTGAATTTAAGCATGAAGTCATCGTTCCGTCATCCAACATGCTTCTATCTAAGTGATTTCATACATTACTACTCCCCTCCATCACCCTTCTAAGCTCATTTGCCCTATGCCTTTAGTATGCTTTAAATGATCCTTTCACTCTTCGAAGGTGAGCAAAGTACTTCGAGGGATTATATGGAAGGAACCTCTGCTAAGAATGGAATGCATTGATTTGGGGCACTTCTTCTCCTTATTTAGATTTCAAGTGGGAGAAGACTTCCATAGAGTCATTTATGTTAACCCCTGCTTTGTGGTACTATCTCAGTCTAAGGCTTTGGGAGCCTGCATTTGTAGGAGCTGACTCCACATTCACTACCATCGTAGTCTGGGTCCAACTAGGAGGTCTTCCCATTGAATTCTACTACATACATGACCACATTGAATAGGCTAGGAAAGGAAAGGAATGGAATCTTCACGTGGACAAAGAGAGAGAAGAGAGGGCTAGGTTAACCTTATGGATAACGTGCGTAGGAACGGGATAAGGAAGAGAAATGCTCAATGAAGCGCTCAAGAGAAGGGTGTAGGGAGTTGAGCAGGGCTAGTCAGTGCCCTGAAGTACACAAAATACCGGTTGGTACAAACCAGGTCAGAAAGCTTGACATGACAGAAGTTCGAGTCGAACCAGACTAGCAGATAGTGGGCGATTGGTAGTTCGGGTAGTGGAAGGGCTCGGAAGGTAGCTGTAAGGGATTGAAAGCGCGTAGTCCCTTGATTCAGGGATCCGTAGAGTCTTACTCGGCCGGTAGGTGGGCATGAATGGAGCTTCCAGGAGTTAGTTTAGTGGATTCATAGGCAACTGCATCTAGTAGAGCTGACTGAAGACCAAAACAATCTCCTTTCTAGTCTAGTCTAGGCTTCTAACCTTGGAAATGAGTCCTTAAACTCCCCAAGTTGCATTAGCGGTCTTAGAACTTTCCCTCATTATTTGGACGAGTCAAGCAAGTCCAGGAAGAGTGAATCGTCGAATAGGGGGAAGTCGGCAAAAGCCTTTTGGGTCGGAAGAGCAAGCTTCTTCTTTTCGATCTGGTAGGAGGAGAAAGAGGACAGAGCTTTCAATTAAGCATTTGTGTGGGTCTAGCTCTACATTCGAAGGGCTTCTTTTCTTAGCTTCACCGGCTGGAAAGATAATTCATGTGCATCAACAAAGGTCTAACAGTTTCATTGTAGGCACATCTTTCTCTTAGTGAAAGCCGCGTTCACACAGCCCTATGCCCCCCCTTATGGTATTCATCCGGATTTCTCTATCCCAAGCCGGTCTTTTCACAAATCTCGGATGTTACTTTTTTGAACAAATCCGACCTTTTTGGGGTTGAAGGCGTAAGCACAGCTATTAAATAAAATCCGTATCTGCTATTGACTCGTCCCGCTTGAGGTTTGTCAAAGATAAGTATCAAGTCCTCTATGGCTGAACTAGACTAGATTTCGAGGATGAGTAGTGGATAAAAAGTCATCCCGAGGTATACTCACAAACTCTTTCACGGGCTGGACTCGAACCAGCATCTCTAGGAGCAAAAGACAGGTGCATAAAACAACCATTCATTTTGATCGTGACAAAACAAAAAGAGGGAACTTGGAGTTGGCGCGCACATAATGGATTGCGTGCTTACCAAGCCATCCTGGCTTTCACTCCTCCAGTTAGATTATTCTGCTCTGTCTCACCCAGCCGGCCTACCCACTTTCCTTTCGTTCAGCTGCCCTCAACATCGCCATCTCAGTGCAAATCCAATTCATTATAATCCACCGAGTATTCTATTTATATAGGCTGAGTTTTGGCCATGTGTTCGTATATCGCGAGAGAGTAGATTCAAATATTAGAGTTCTCTCTAGTCATTTACTAATACATTCCCGCCTTGTTGGTCAAGTTCACTTCGTTTCTCATCCAAAAAGTCACAAAAGGCTTCTTGGGGGGTGTAGGCGGCATTTTCGGCCAAGGCAGGATGTGAAGTAAGTATTTGTTGAAAAAGAGAATAGCATGAATGCTTTTTCTCACGGATCCGAAGATCCCTATTCTCGAACTCGATCAATTGGTTATATTCCTTTTACAAGGAAAAATTGTTGAGTGAAATAGACCCCCCATCCTTATCCATCAAAAAAATGCTATTGGTATTTTCCATTGCCAATATCCTATTTATCATCGATGACTCCAAGGTTATATTATGAGTCGGGGGCCAAGGCTCCGACAGGTCCTGGAGCCCGAATAAATATTCTGATGAGGAGTTTGAAGGGCTCGGAAGAGGAAGTCTGTGCCCTCCCCCCACACTCAAAACAAAAACAAAAGAGAAAAGATCAGCCAAAAGAACATCTAATCGAGAAAGTAAGTATATCCGAAGAACATAGAAAACGAAAGAGATGAAAAATATTAGGAATAAAAGAATTACACTCCTCTTTCTTTTTGTTGAACGAGAAACTAGAGTCAGACATAGTAAAAGTAAGAAGAAAAGAAGGATCAATTCTGGGGTGGTGCTTCTATCTGATCCTAGAAAACGTACGAAACAACCTGCTATGGAACTACCAATAAGGGGCAAAAACACTTTACTTAGTCGAGGCATCATGTCTTTACTTTATGCTTTGCGCTGTTTGCCTTACTGTCCGACCACGAAGAAGGCTACCACATCAAGGTAACAGGATTCGAACCTATGGCACTCTGTACCCGAAACAGATGCGCTGACCAGACTGCGCTACACCTCGTCTCACCACCCCGAAGCATATAGATCCACCCGATCGATGAACACACAAACCGAACTCGCCCATCCTTTTAGGCACAGGGATGCGAGAACCAATCCAAGTAATCAACAGTTTTTTTTTAATATGCCTCAAGCAAGCCACCCCAACCCTACCACCAAAAAGTCGTCCGTATAGTGCAGGAGCACTCACAATTTATTGCTTACTCTTTCACTTTCATTTCTAAATCCGGCTCTCTCCCGGCTACGATTTGGACCTTTCGCCTGCTTAGAAGTAGATTCGAACCACTGACACAAGGATTTTAAGTCCTTTGCTCTAACCAGTTGAGCTACCTGAACCATTTTCCTAAAGTCTGTTTTCTTCATCGAATAGCGCCCTACCTTACGACTTGACTAGTAAGGGAAAAGCCCTTTACTAAACTAAGAAAATAGAATAGATAGGATTTTTTCGCTTGTTCGTCAAGCTTTGGAGCAGCACTTTCAACTACCGCCTAATCCCCCAACATGCCCAAGAACCGAGAGCCGTCCAGAGACTGGACGGCCGGAGGGAGCTTGCTTATAGAAAGAAGATAAGCCAGTCAAAGAAAAACAAGGTGCAACGGACTCTCCACTCCTAGTCACTTAGAAGTGCTATTCTGTCCTCCGGGGGACTGGACTCCACCAAGAGGTTTTTTTTCTCACGTAATTTCGCCCGCCCCTTTCATTTTTGTACCGGAGAAAATGGGATTCGAACCCATGATACAATTTTCTTGTATGTCGATTTAGCAAACCAATACCTTAAGCCACTCAGCCATACCTCCAAGTTGTTGATCGGAATAGAATTGGATATGCCGGGTTTGGTTGCTTGCCCAAAGGAAGGGCTATTTGATTCGATCAACTACGTAAGTTGTAGCGCGCTAGCGTGCGTACTCTTCCTCTACGAGCGAGACTCTTTCCAGATCTGTGGATCTCATCTGCCCAGCATCAAAGCGAGACTCCATCTAAATCTGCCACTCCTTGGGAGAGGCCTTCTGTTCTATGAACACCCCACCACTGAATGATTCACTTTCAAGTTCTCGCCTCCGACCCGGGAGAACACAGGGTCAAGCCAAAGCCCTGACCCACCTATGGAATTCATATCTCCTTCGTCTGGTCGAGAAGGGAGGGGAACTGGACTCTGCCTCTACTATTACATTTACATTACATTATGGAGAAGTCCATTCTCGTCATGATCGATCCACGTCCTAGCGTAGTGCCTGGCTTGCTTAGCAACCAAAGCTAGCTTACTAAGGTAGTTTACTTTTTCATTTTGAAAAAAGAAGGTGAAATCATTTTTCCTTGATTGTACGAGCTAGCCAGCAAGCCAGCAAACCCCCCTTTACTCACCTCAACATCTATAAAAGGATCTCTTTCTCCTTTCATAATAATAAGGTAAGCATCCAGCTTTCGATCCAGATCTACTGCTTCAAGAATCATTTGAGCTCAGGAAGTCAGGTTAAGACGTCAACTTTGACAGGGGAGATGAAAAAGAATTCCTGTATTTCGATGTAAATCCCACTAAACTAGACTTGTACGCTTAATATGAAAAGTAGAGGCAAGCAGAGTCAAAGGCCGAGCCTCACCAGCAAAGGGGGACAACCATGCCAATCCAAGCACAGTAAAAGTGTGCCCACTCTACCCTTCTTTCTTTACCCTAGACTTCGTTCTTCAAGGAGACCCATGTGCATTTCCTCTGTTCTGTGCTCGCTACGCCGTTGTGCCTTTATTTGAAGTATAGGTCATCGATTCAATCTATCTTGATGGGATTTTTCTAGTAGGTAGCGAGAAGACTAGTAGTATCGACAAGAGGCTACATCAATAGCTAAAACTTTTTTTCGGGTAGGGTAGGCTTGGAGTCAGAAGTCCTATTCTTCCCAACCAAATAAACACTTTTGCAAAGGTCACCTTCCCGCGGTCAAAACAAGACTTACGGATAACAATCAGACCTTACAAGGGACAGGGACCAGACTATAGAGCGTAATTAAAAAGAATTCGGGCTTGCTTTTTAAATTCACATCTATGAGTGAGGATTCCTCTATCTCTTGCTCGCTTCGATCGGACTCTAACATCTTAGGGAAGAATGATGGGTCGCTAACGAGGTCCCTAAATGACCGCTTAGAAGGCCTACCTATTTTTTTCCTAATCTGTCACTTGCTCGTCCCTTTCTCATGAAAATGGTCTCTCATCTCCCGGTGGCTTACTCTCATGTCTATAGTCAGTTGCTAAGATGATTCCCATTCAAGAATTCTCATTCAATGTCAATGCTGCCTTATTATTATTTTTTTAATTCCTTTCTTTCTACTAGTTCTTACATAAGCAATTTGCAGGAAGTAAACGAAGTCTTTCCTTACGAAATCCACTTCTGAAGTCATGTCTTTCAGTACTGGGACTGAAGTAAAGTACTTTCAAGTTGCTCTTCGCCCAAAGCCCTCCTTCCGACTTAGTTAGAAATACCAACTCTAAATAGCTTTAGCATTTCTTGAGTTGAAAAGGTATTTATAGATTCTAGAGCTCAGGGGAAGGTTTGGAACCCTAGTAGCAGAATGGAATCAGTTTACCGGGCTAACTTACATGCCACCACGAGTAGTTTAACTTATCACTACCTCGTAAGGGCGTTGAGAATTGTTTTTGCTTTTTTTTATAAAACGTTTTCAAAAGTATTCAAAGAGCCTTTGCATAGTTTATGAATTATGCTTAGTAGGGACCTAAACAAAGGAATTTATTTTCTCAGAGTCAGACCACGCCTTATGATGAAAGGGGGAGAAAGGACAGATCACCTGTCGATCTGTGATCAACGAAAACTATACCTGAAGAATAGGATATAGATTGACAAGCACAAAAGGGTAGGCTTGGCTATTAATCTACGCTCATTGATGAGACGGTGACATAGAGAAGAAAGTATACCCTTTGTCACCCTCTTGTCACTTAAAAGTAAAGAAGAGATACACACTTAGGAATCAAAATTTGGTGGGATTTAGGATGGAATCGAATAGCGAATGCACTTGCGGTTAAGACAGGTCCTGCATCTCCTACCTAATGCAATTGACCGACCCACCATTTATTTCTTTTAATAATGCCTTCGCTTCACTTCAACACGCTATTTACCAAGGAAAGACTACGTTTTTTTTTTGAATGGAAGAAGCCGAAGGGGTGAACGAGCGTTGCGGTAACGAGCCGTAAGAAAGATGAGCAGAGCATTCCTTCCGCCGACCTTTATAGTAGTAGGGGAGCGTGGCGAGATAGATGGACGTCCAATCCTATAGCAGCTAGTTGCTCGGCCTTAGTCTTGGGCTGATCTCAGACTTCAATCAACCCCTTCGTACTTCGATCCAATCAATCGATCGATCAAGAGGCTAATCTCTTTTGTTTGGGCCGGTAGCTAAAAGAAAGTCCTCACTTTCTCTTGAACAAGGGAAGGTCAGCATAGCACTAGCTTCAATTGAACAATCTCAACCTTGAAAAAAAGGTGGTAGGCCGACATTGAACGCTTCAACTTGGCCATTGAAGAAGGCGAAGGCTGGGCGAGACTCTACGCCAACTTACTGCGCCATGACATGGTTTAAGCTTTAGGCTCCATAGACGAAACTCTGTTTAGGTATTAGGGAGGGGAGGACACCACTCAGCACTAATCCGTTGTTACTGATTCATTCAAGGCATAGACTCTCCATTTCTTTGTCTTATTAGCATAGGTGTTCCTCAATGATGAAAGCTGTTGGACTTCAGACTCGAGTGGAGAAAGAGGGCTATGCTCCCGGAGGGCTTTCAGGGACTAGGGAAGACGGGTGGATTATAGAGCTAGGGTAGGGGCTAATCGAAGGCCCATCGGGATTGGGCATGGACGAGCCTCGACTGGGCCAGCATTGATGAAAAAAGAAAAACTTCCCCCATCGCATCATTAACCGGTGTAGGATTCAAGATCAGGTCCAGGATTCGAGTCAAATCGACCTTCCCTCTCATCTCAGGGTGAGGCAAGGAATTGTTTCAAATGTTCGTTGTTCAATATCTCGGCTGCTCAAGAAGTTTGACTAGTTGCTCCTCCGACCCGGAGTGGATTCTAGGGGAAGGGCAGAGCCTCACCTTGCAGTAGGAAGGTGTTCGTTGTTGGGACGGGTTCAAACTGGACTGAAGGGAGGAGGAAAAAAGAGTCCTCTCTTCCTGGTCCTATCGAACCAGACACTGAATACCTGGGGATTCATCACTAGCTAGGGCTTTCGAATCAAAGCATGGGCATCTACTATTAAGAGGGAGCAGTAGATCGTCGATTGAAGAGCCATGTCAGTAAACTTCAATTGGGACGTCTATTGATTATTAATTCGACTCTAGGGACTCCTAGCAGCAAACTAGTCTAAAAAAGGGGCCCCCATAGAGAGGCAGGAGATGTAGGAGCCGCCAGCCGGATCGACCAACAAATGATAGGCCAGAGAGATGGGCTCATTCGACTAATCATTGATCCCTGGGCCTACCTAACACATATGTCCCTGAAATAGGGGATTGGTTGATCGGAAAGCTCAGGCAGGAGTAGGACATTCCATACAAATCTTTCTGATCCGCTAGCTGGTGGTCCTCTCCTTAGAGTCAAGTGGCTTTCAGCTCCTCTCAAATCCCATTTTTTCATCGACAGGTAGGGTGAATTCTAAGGTTCCTTATTCCGGTTGTAAAGCGGAAAAAGAGGGAGAATGGGCACAGCCCCACTAGCAGCCCGCGTTTCCGACCCGAAAGGAATGGAAAATGAAAGAATAATCTGTGTGCACTATCTATGGAGTGGAGTGACTATCCTTAATCTCCTCTTCCCTATCTCCCTTTTTTTTTGCCTTCGGCTATTACCGGTTGGCAAGGCTTGGCCCAACATTGGATTTGTTTGAAAATGGCATTCATTCAATCAAATCTTTTATGCCTATGCCAGCCCAAACTAATTTTCTTTTTTTGGAAAGGAAGGAATGCAGGGAAGAAGTCTTTCCTTTCCACTGGTTCTTGAAAGCTATCAATCCCCGCTTCTCCCTCTCGCATCGGTTCTGCATCAGATGATGAGCCCATGCGAAAACTTTCTCTTTTATTGGCGCCCGATAGGTAGGCTATTAGATTGAGTCGAAAGCCTACCAACGCATAAAGGTTCCGATTCGAGCGAGAGCCCAAACGGGTGAGGCGAGAAGATCTTGATCGAAAGCTCCACTGTTCTGAATAGTGAGAAAGACTTTTTGAAATTCGATCAAATCGATCGAGAATCTCATCATCTGTTAGGTGGGCCAACCGACCGACCGAGTTGGGCTGGGCGTCCATGTCACAGAACCTTTCTCTAGCCAAGAATCCCATTATTGATCGAATCGGGGCGGATCCAATTCATTGGCAAAAGAAAAATCTATCGTTTTAACACTCAGAAAAAAAACCTAGAAAAGAGGAAGAGTCACTAAGACAAGAGAGCTATAGGTAAGCAAGCAAGAAGGATAGGTGCAAAAAGGCGAGGCAAGGGGCTCTCCATCTCTAGGAAGATTGTGTCCAGGATCTGGTAATCTAAGCCTTGCTTCTTCTGGTCGGCTCGTATTAGCCTGTGCTTTATTACAGGTAGTCATTCCCCCGTTCCTTTAGTCTTTTCAAGGGTACTTTTTTCTTAAGTCGCGGTCATGTCTTGCCCCCCCAGTATAGTGACCGCTTCCATGTTTTCCCCGAATTTCATCAGTTCCAGGCTCAAGTGCCTGTTCATCCATCTTCATTCCAAACAAAGGCGAACATCTCCATTGAGTGACTGTAACTGCTATGGTTTACAGTCAATAGTTCTTAACCAACCCTTTTTTATTTTTTTATTAATTAATATTAATTAATTCATTATTATATTATGTCTTTCTTTCTGAAGGGCTTGCGGTTTATTACACCAAAGGCTTTCAGTGAACTATTGAAGCTATCGAGAGAGTACCAAATGCTGACGGTGACGAAGGTTACCGACTTTCGGTGGACGCGGAGCCAACGAGTTCAGTCGAAGAGCGTAACGAGTCTAAGGTTACAGAAGCCTTCGCCAACTTTGATAGGCATAGCATTGCAAGCAAATAGAGCAGAGAGCTTACCCTTTCTTTCTATTAGAGTCGCGAGCTTGTTGTAGTCGGTCCTAAGGGGAGAACCTTGCTGCTTACTTGCTATATCCCCGCGTCCTTGCACGGCTCGTTCTTCGAGCCCTGCTTCTCCCTTCCCTCTCTCCCCGTTCCTACCATCCAAAACAGACTTATGGAGTATAGCCAAGTGGTAAGGCATCAGTTTTTGGTACCGGCATGCAAAGGTTCGAATCCTTTTACTCCAGATTATGAACACCCGATCGGATCTGTCAAGAACGAGCTGACGACTACAAGGGAAGCAGCTGACTGCAGTCCCCGAGCCCGCAAGCCAAAAAAAAGTTTGACTTGAACCTACCTTTGCTAAGAGAAGAGAGATAAGGGAAAGACAGATTGCAGAAAGAAATCCTTCGAACCGCGGAATTAAACACAAGACTGACTTCGGCCAGGTTCTTTTATCAATCTCCTGGCCCTTGCTTAACTCCTTGTTCCGTAAACCGGTCGCTGGTAGATCTGATCGGATCCCGGACACGCGAGAGCCCAGCCCGGGAGGAATGCATGGTTCCCTGGCGCTTCATGGGACGGACGTTCGCAGTCCTCCTCCATCTAATCTAACCCTACCTCGTTCGCCCAGGCCTGCCGGCACAATAAGAGAATGAGGGAGCTAATCTGCTTGCTTGTGCAGGCGAGGACCGCTCGGCTAGGGCGCGCCAGAGGAGCTGAAAGCCACTTGACTCTAAGGAGAGGAGCTTCGAGTGACTTTTTTCTTTGCTCTTCGACAGCCCTAACAAGTCACTTGAAGCTCTGCCCTTTGCTTTGCCCCGTGCTGTCTTCCTCCAGTTGCCCCCACCCAATAGCCAATAGGCCGAAAAAGGTTGCAGTCAATTGCCCTTCCCGTTATCATCAAACAAAAGACTACCATACACGCCTTTTGCCGGCAAGCTACCCTCGCCTACCTCATCTATAGGCATTTCTATCCGCCCGCGCGCGAGATCAGATCGACTACTCTACTACCATCATTCCGAAGGTTTTTTTATTCAAAAGGACGGAGAATAAATAGCTTATTCATAATCTTATAGGCCCCGCACCGCTTCATTCAATTGCTCTGTCATAAAGAAAGGGAAGGAAATCTTTTTTTGATCAATCGCCTGAACCTGCCTTTCTTTCTTTGCCAGGAGGGGTGGCCCAATCACTAATAGATCTCTCAACGGGAGCCTCATTCTGTCTAGAGGAAATAGCTTCGGTGGATCCGGTTGATTAAGTCGTTGTGTCTGTCGATACCCACCTGCTCGGAGTGCGGGTAAGGGCTCACCTGTTGATTGTGTCGTTGCATGCTTTTTGGTAGAGCCCCCACCTCCCACGGCTACAGCCAGCACCAGGAGCCTAGAAAGGTATAGGCACCAGTTCATTCAGTCAATGAAGCTGCAGTCGGTTCTGATGATTATGCCGTTTCAAGTGGATGTTCAGTTGGTTCAGCGATAGATGTAGTCGATGGGGTAGAGGTTCTGCAGATACTCGTCTAGCTCCTCATTGCCCCAACCTTCCCTGTAGGCTCCCTGCTCCGCCAGCGCGACAACTGTCCAAATCATTTGACGCTTCTTCTCACTGAGCAGCCCCTCGACTTCCACTTCAGGTTCGGGGAGCTCCGGCAGGGGGACTTGAGTCTCAGCAGAACCTTCCCTTTTCTTCTCTCTCCTTTCCCTCATCTCCCGGGCCTCAACCGAATTTGCTCCATTTTGCTCAGTTGGGGAGCGGAGGTACCCTCGAGCGGTGTATGGGCTGTGATATTTGTGGTAGCGGGGGTAGAACTCGGAAGGCTGGCCAAGGTTGTGTCCTTCCGAGCGGACGAGGTCGGCTCGGTGACCGAGGGCTTGCGTGGAGGCGGCATTGCGACCACGGGCTTGGACGTCACTTCAACATTTCTCTGCTTTTTTGAGGCCCGAGTGAAGGCATATATGTCGAACGGATTCACAATAAACAAAGGCGATTGAAAAACATAAAAAAAAGAAAGGGGGCTTACTCGTGACGATGTCGGGCAGGGTGTCATAGAAAGATGTTTGGGGTAGTGGCTGTAAGTTCGAAGGCTTTTGTCTTATTCGAGTGAGGATGTGAATAAGTAGAAAAGGAAATAATTAGGCTTTGAACTTACCTTCTCTGGATGGAAGGGGTGACCGGGATAAGTGATATGCGAAAAGCGATATGCTTTACACGTCCGCTTCCAGGACGTCACGCCCACGCGTCTCCTGACTGTAATGGTTGGGCTTGGCTCTGCTCGCCGGTTGTGCTGCGTGAGCCTCCAGATGCCTCCAAGCAAGCGAAGGTTTTCGGGGTAATCGCCGCGCGTCCTTCCCATGCTCCGTGACAACGGCGGTACCCCGAAACAAAGGGGCCAGTCTTCGTCGTGCCGGGGTATCCCGATCCGGATGCCACGAAAATTTAGGGAAGCCTTTTTCTTAAAAGACTTTCTGCGACCGGTGAGAAAGCGGACGACTTTAGGGCTTAAAGGAACACCTTTCTGTTTCATATTGAGTCCTCAGAGGTGCGGCCCACTTGGTGTCGGATCAGCTCGACAGGTCACTCAATAGTCTTTCGCGGAGTATCCCCTGTTTTAGTGAACCCTGGGAGTTGTCGGCGGCTCGACGATCTTTATTCCAAAGGTTTACCGAGGTGAAGCTTTTGACAGGTATTCTTTTATTTATTTGTAGGTTTCTCTACTTCAGGCTCTTCCGAGGGCCTTTGTTTGAGGTGAGGTTCTATAGTTTGATGGTTACTTATGTTCTCCTCTCCCCTTCCCCGGTAGCTAGGAAAGATTTCTAAATATATTTCCTTCCTTCCGTTCAGGGGCACTCTAAAGGCTTTGCAACCTTCAGAGCTGGTTGACAGCCGTCTAGTCAGTCCCTCTCGCTCTTTGATAGACATCTTTCGGTTCTCGGTTTCATCCGACGAACAACTTTAGGTCTTTATTCTGTGTCCTATCCTTCCTTGCGGATTCCCGGTTTCTGAAGGAGTAGCGGCCTGTGTCTCCGGCTCTGGGAGAACTTTACCTATAGCTAACCTAGAGAGCTTTACTTTAAGATAGCTCGGGCAGGCACTCTTCTTCGGAAAGAGGAGTTGCTTGCCTTACCACACCAACCACCTTAGCGCTGGAAGTTCTAGCAATGGGCAGCTAGGCAAAGGAATATTATATAGCAATTTCATATTCATTAGATAAGAGATTGTGGATCTGTTCTTAGTGAGGACAACCGGATTGGGACGATCAG
>JASVEL010005647.1:240000-245000 GCA_032618575.1 Nicotiana noctiflora | reverse complement strand
ACAAGGATTATGAAATGCATTTCTTAAGGAAGGTGGAAAGAATTGATTCTCTCTCATGAGGAGTTCCAGCACGGTGTAGAGCTTAAAGAAAACACCAACCTCGCTACCTACCGTAGCTACACTGGCCCGACCATAGAAAAATGGCGCCCCCAGAGGAAGGCTGCGGTCCAGATGGCGGCAGCGGCTGCTGCCTACGCTAGGATGCATATGGACCCCATTATCCGTAATAATAAGTCTGACTATACCGACACCGACTCTGTTGTGCTTGGTCATCCACTCCCTGACGAGCTGCTTTCTCCTTCTGTCTTAGGTAAGGGGAAGAAAGAAGATTGGGGAACTCGAAAAAAGGATAGGCCCATCAACATTGACTCTTTAGATGATATCGAAGCGGAGTCCTCGGGGTAGTAGTCAATCCGATGTAGCTAGGCATTAGTAGACGAGTACCCATGAATATAGTAGCCCTATACAATAGACGGCAGTTCCATTCTAACTATATGTCTTGGGGCTTTCAAAGGCCTTCAAAGAAAGAAAGAACTGAACTCAAACTTTCTATTCTATCTCGGACCCAGCTGCTACTGAGAAAGTATCAGGAAATACGAAGATTCAAGAGGCAAGAAAGGGATTGGATAAAGACTGGTTCCAGTAGGGGACGTTTATGCCATTACTACATGATAGTAGGAAGAAAATGCATAGGAGTTGTTAAAAGGTCCTATGCCCATCCGGTAGAACTAGACGATCTCGCTTTCGGCATAGCCAATTCAAAAAGGCGAGTGCAGCCTGGTATTCCTTATTATTGATAGCAGAGGAAAGAGAACTCCGCCTTCTCCTTCGGTGGATTAGATTAGTTAGAGGACTTCCTTTAGCTCTAAGACTAGAGATCTAAGGAATTGGTGGGAAATCTAGAAAAGCAAAAATCCAACTCTTAGAACATTTTTGAAAGAGGAGATCCGGTCTTGCACACTAAGTCATGAGTGAACCTAGGCTCTTCAAGACCAGCCCTTCACTCCTAAGAAGTGGGAATAGGAGTCAATCGATGATTGAAATTTCTTAGAAAGATTGCCTAATGCCTTATCTCTTCTGGATTCCATCTCACTCTCTTTCGGTCCGAAGCCGATAGGAAGTGAAAGTCGCTGAGGTAAGTTCCGATAGAGCTAGGTTCCGGGTATTCCTACCATTTTTTCTTATAGGTTACTCTTTGAACTCAATATTAAAGCACTGGAAGAGAATCGCTATCCTCTTTCTAAAAGGACGGGGATTTAGGTCTATTGCTTATGTCCGATTTGCTAAGTCTAGCTTGACTTCACTCACTTCAGAGAGAGAAAAAAGAATAAGAAAGGAGCGTAGCAGCCAGAAAGAGAAAGAAATACCCTCCTCCGCTTAAGGCACCGAAGTCCCTGAGCTAATATCAATAGCAGTAGATTCAAGGGAAGTTCTTTCTAGAGCAGTAAGAGCCTATTCTGTCTTGCTTTCTGATTCAATTCCGCTGCTAGGGTGAGCTAACTCCAAAAAACCCGTCCACAGTTCGGATTTCAGGCTGCAACTCGCCTGCATGAAGCCTGAATCGCTAGTAATCGCCGGTCAGCCATAGGGCGGTGAATTCCTTCCAGGGCCTTGTACACACCGCCCCTCTCCTTTTCTAGCTGCCCAGATTGAATTCCTCTGGGAACAACTAAACTATTAGCCAAAGGTCTAGTGGAAACTGCTTAGTCGAGGGAAACTCCCCTTTTTGTCTCGTACCTCCGCTCCTAAGCTAACTAAGAGCGCTATCCGTTCCTACGCCCCCTACCGAACCTGAGGATGAAACTTGAGATTCATTCTTCTCAAAACAAAAGCAGTACCGAAGATAGTAAGAAATCCGGACAAAACCTTCCTGTTTTTGGGGAAGAAGAAAGTACCGGATTAAGTAGGCAATCTTAGGACAATTCTTTTTCTTCATTAGGTCTTTTAGCCCCGAGTCGATCGAGGGCATTTCACTCCTAGCCCAGAAGGGAAGGGCTTGTTTGCGACTAGCAGTAGCTGGCAACGGTCTTTGACGCATCTATTAGCTGAAGAGGCCTAAGGCTGGTCTCTTTCCTCTCGTACCATGCCTGTTGAAAGTTCCTTGCCTTTTCCCTTGAACCGGGTATGAATTCCTAAATCCATTTACCTCGACCAGGATCAACTCCTTCTATGCCCCAGGAAAAAGCTAAAAGTAAAGCAGTCATCAAGCCAGAGCTAGTTTCACAGCTACCGATTCGCACCCGCGGGTCAAAGAAGACCAATAAAATCTCGATTCAGCATAAGCAAGGGATGAGAGAGGCCTTACGAGGGCTCTTTCCCACTTAATAGATTCATTCCTTCGTTACGGCGGTTGTGGGTACCTGCCGTTCAGAGATGCTATCAGAGTAGGAAAGTTAGCCAAGTTCTCCTGCCTAGTTTAGATAAAGCACCCCTTATCGCCCCACGGCATCTGGTTAGGACACAAAGCTTATTCTATTCCTAAAATAGCGGATTCTATAACAGCATTCTGCCTTTTCGAAGACAGAGCACTCGTGGCACACACTTGGCCTTTTGCCTTAGAAAGAGTTCAACCCACTTGAAAGAGGAAAGGGGAGTAGGCATAGTACCGGAAAGTACGGATTCGGGGTTCATCCCTCAATCAAGCACTACTTGAAAGTCAGGATAGATTCCACTCTCAGCTAGTACGTACCTTTTTTTAAGCAAGAACTCTTAATCGTTCGTATCCCATACCCATGGGCTACTTCACTGAGACGATGGTCGGAGTTTACAAGCTGCTTTGATAGAAGCAGGTTAAGAAAGATAGCTGAAAGTGCTAGCATAAGGAAGAGATTCTATGGATGGAAAGAGGCCCTTCCTTGCTTTCAAGGTTTCGGCATTCAAAGTCAAACGATTCATTGTTTAAGTTTAATAAGTAATGGAAATCAGCCTTGTCTTATCTCTTTTCTCTATTGAACTATGGAAAGCACCTTATATTAGCGACATGGATTTACCACAACTTATGACTTCGCCAATGGGGCAAACAAAGGATAACCCGTTTTGGTTGTTATAACTGGCAAGAATCGGTAGGTTCTTTCAGTGCGCTTTGGTCCTTCTTATAGAGGCTATTTGTATAAGTTATGATCCATCCAAGGAATGAGCTTCCCCAGAGTCAAATCCCGTGGACTACAAGGAAAAGATAGAATCTCGCCCGGCAACAGCAGCTGATTCAATAGCAGATGGTCTTGGAAAGAACCTTTCATTCGATGCTTCTGATTCAACTCCCAGACAACCAAGGAAGTATGCGCGAAGATAGGGTTAGCCCCTGCGGCAAGCATTATCCGGGAATGATTATCCAGGAACTGGAAGATGGTTGGCGTGACACGCCTAAATCCCTCACAATCAATCCACAAGGCTTCAGGCGACTGGAGCAACCTTTGAAGGCGTTCGGCCTTGTTCACCCTTTCAGCTAAGTATCCCGCTTTTTCCTTGAGGGGAGCCAAGATTTTAAATATGTGGGCCTTCATCACCTTAAGTCAATCTAACCAAAGAGCCTACCCTATAATAGATTCAGCTAAAGCTGCGCTTGGAAGATTTCTTTCTCAATCATGAATCCGAGCTTACTACTTGAATCACGAAAGGCGCTTTTTCTCACTATCTATTCAATTCCAACTTCATGCTCACTTATGAAATCAAGCTAATAAGGCCAAAAACAGAGCATGAAGTCCACTGGCATGAGAATCAAGCGAAGTAGAGACATAAGCAGATCCAAAGAAAAGAAGCAAGACGACTACTTCCATTCCTCTCCTTAGACCGACAGTACTACAAGACAGAAATAAGGCGATTATTACCTAATATAATAATGTGAATTATTATTATAATACCTCACTAACAAGGTAGATGAATTGCCAAGACTATCTCGACCTTACCCTTACACTCAGCTTAGAGCATTCAATCTCGCTTTCACCCCTCAGAAGGACAGAAAGCACTAGGGGAATGCAATTTTGTGCCTAGAAAGAAAGGTAGGGGAAATAGCCCTTTCACGACTAAAGGAAAGGTTAATGGTTATACACCTCTTACCACATTCACTACTTCCAAAGAAAGAACTCAAGGACTGGACTACGGAGGGACTTAGAAAAACCTACTAGCAACCTCTCTGCTTCCTATACTTAGAAAATGATCCCAATGAAGCCAATGGTGAGACAAAAGGAACCCCAGGATTGATTATTCCCTTAGGCCTATTCTCACTCCTTCAACTAAGAAATTCAAATCAGCACTTGAAGCAGGAGTCTAGCTAAGGCTAGTGCGCTAGAATTCAAATGTCTTGTTCTATTCTAAGGCTCGGACGTGGAGCTGGCTCTATTAATCGATAAGCAGCGGTTGCTTACCCACGGACACCTAAGCCTTCTAGGCAAGTGCATAAAGAGAGAGGGGAGGTAGCTTCCAGAAAGATAGAGTTATCACACAAAGGCGAAATGACTAAGATCTTGCTTAACCAGAAGATAGAATCCTATTGTTGAACTGGGGAGGCAGAAGGAAAGACATTCAGGGCTGAAAGAATGGAACTCGCTCTAAGGGACCCCAACTGGATAGGAATCTTCTGCCTATGGGGAGTCAACTGGCGCCTTCTTAAAGCACCTGCCCGGCTTTCTTCCTTTGCCTTCCCTAACTCTTCTGAGAAGAAAGGGGATCCTGCGCAAAGAAAGCCTCTAACAAGAGGATGCAGGCTGCTAACTCTAAAAGATTTGCTATCAAATACTTTCAAAAAGGATGCGTAAGCATAAAAAGATGCTTGAGAGAAAAATACTAGAACTTATGCTTTGACATGATTGATAGCTCTTTTCTCTTATACCTATTCCAAGCTGATAGAATGCGCATAGTACTCCAACTCTGTTCGCCATTCCCACCCAGGAATCACTTCACTCCAGCGCCTCATCAGTCTTCTTGCATCTTTTCCAGCTTTGAAAATCAACTAAGCGTTGCACCAAGCCTACTTGTGAAGAGAAGAGTCGTCGGGCTATTGC
>JASVEL010005647.1:0-237500 GCA_032618575.1 Nicotiana noctiflora | reverse complement strand
AAAAGATTTGAGATTCCGTAAGTAACTTAGTTCATGCTTTCTAAGAAGGGCTTGGAAAAAGAAAATGAAATAGGAACAACCGCGCTGGTCGTAATAGATAGACTTTCTAGATATTGTGTCATGAAATTCCAATTTCATTTTCGTGGTCAAATAATGAGAATTGCGACATTTTGTTTTTCTACTGGTTACTGCACTTCTGGGATCATATTTCGGTTTATCACTAATCGTCATCGATTTAAATCTGTTTGTTATTAAAATAAAATCTCTGCTACTTGGCCGGTCTCTCTACTTCCTATTAAATAAGCTCGGCTGGGCAGGAGGTCTCTTTATAGCAGTCATTTTTTATCTTTGGGATCCCGCGCTGGGTAATGTGATGGCTCCAGTAGGGGATTCGGGGGAAAATCCTGGGGAGGCCGCCCCCAAACCATCCACCTCATCCACGTGGAGTGGATCGTGGATTGAGAGGTGGCTTAATGGAGAGGGTTCTTCATCAGCCCAAAACGAGGGGGGACACAAAGTCAGAAGTCAACAACCGGTGGAGCCTGCCCCCGTACCTGCCCCCTTACTAGCCCCCGTACTACCGGAGCATCTTGGTAACCCTCCAACTATCCAGGATTTTGCCAAATTTTTAGAAAAGCATTAAAGAATTTCGGTAATTATTCAACAAATCTACCGGGAAATAGGAACACGCGTTCCTGCGGGGTTCCAAGCCGAGCGGCTGACAGAAGTATTGGAGGAAAGGCATGGCGGGGAAAGAATGGCGGAGATCCTTCAAAGTCTAAGCACCGAAGGACGCCAGAGCCCCTATTTTAAGGAAGTCCAAGCGGATTTCCGAAACCTGAAGGAATCAGGTGGAACTGAGAAATGCCTGCGAAAAGAGTGGCAAGGCCGAGGGACTTAGTGGGCAAAAAGGAGGGAAATCCGCCCGAATAGGTCTCCAGACTACTTAGGTAACCTGAATGGAGATAGCACTAGGGGACTTTTAGGAACTGGTAAAAAATGACCTCGAACTACATGAAGTCTGATGCCCATTCCGGACTATGTAGGCTGTGGCCGTCCAAGGGCTGCTTGACAATGAAGTGGTAAATTAATATTGAGTCTTCATAAAGATAAAGAGGCTCTTATGCGGTCTTCCCTTTTGTCCTTCTTTTCGGTATGCGCGCACCCAGGGGGCTAGATTCGATCTATATTTGCCATGTATAAACCTTCGCCTTGCCTTGCTTCTTCACTCTGGGCTCACTTATCAAAAGGACACTAAACTAAACTCGTACATCTCCTTAGTAGTCCCTACCGTGATACGTGCGATTACTTCTCTTGTTTGTAAAGGAAAGGCCTCTATGAGTGTATAAGGCATGATTCTAGTGGTTCGGTTCATGTGGATGCTAACGTAGATAAAGGTCGAGCTAAGTAGAGAGTCCAGTTGCTTCCGATAGCTTCCGTCAAGCTAGTAAAATAAAAAGAATCCATTTCTTATTTCATTTTTTAGTTTGCCTTGCTTTAGCGTTCAATGTGAAAAATGAAGTCAGTATGAGCTTGGTCCTTTCGAACCCGCTACGCCCCTGGGATATCCGTAAAATAATCTTTCAATCCTATTAGGAAACTATTAGCGTACCAAAGCTCAAGCGAGCCAGTTACACGGCCACTTCTTCCTCTATTCGATTTTTCTTCTTCCCAGGCCCGGGTAGCTTTGGCTCTTGTTGAAGCATTGCCGGAAGCTTCACTCTGTGTAAAGTAAGGACTTAGCTTTTACGGGGAAATCCCCGAATGGGGACCTTAGGAGCTTTGTTCAGCACTGACCTTTTCTAGACCGGTCAAATCAGATCCCTGCGTAGAAGTTCAGTTTCAAAGCGCTAATAATCTCCAAATATGTTGTTTCGTATTTGATTCGGGCAACTCCCGTCCCATCTTTTCACGAATAAACTGATTCTCTGCTTGCTTTTGGGGATACTAGATGAAGCCTCTGCTTGGCCCTTTACTGGCAGTCCTTTGTAATGCCCGAACCCGGGCTACTACCGATTCTAAATTCTACGGGTAACCCTTCCCATGACTACTTCTTGTCGTAAGATAGTTCACTTACCCGATTGGCTGGGGCTTAGACAAGACTTAAAAATAATCACTAAAGGCCTCGTGAAGCTCCACCTTTCTCTCCAATTCCATCTGCTGTCTCTCTTCTCGCTACCATGTTGATAAAGAAAATTCATATTTGAGAGAATCGTAAATAGAGGATTTTGTACAACGTGGTGGCACCATCTATCCATGAGGAAGAGGTGTACATCCTTTAACAGTAGACTAGTTCCATAGTATGGTCAGTCACTCATGAATTCCTTCTCGAATCACTACTGGAATATAGCAACTAGAAAGAAAAGCTTGAAGCAAGTGGAAATGCGTCAAGGGCATTTCTTTCTCAATGGCAGTAGGAAAGCCTACTTGAGTAGTGCGTTGGATCTACACTTGGACAGCTTCATCGAGACTTCACATACGTAGATTGGCATGTTTATATCCGAACGAAAACACCTTACTGATGTTTTTGTTTCCAGACTGAAATCTTTAACTATAAGAAGGGAATCGATTAAAGCCAAATTACCGCCTATGGTACACTGAGAATTTAATACTCAATGAGAAAAGGTGTTAACTAAATAGAAAAATATCAATTTCGATCATCTTTGACGCCTCCTCCGTGCCGAGGTTCAGTCGCACCATATCTGGTTCTTGGTAATGCCATCTGCCCTTTTTCACCTCATCCGCCATCTCCAATAAAATAAAAACTTGTCTAAAGACTAGATGCTGTAGGGTACGTCTTAAAAGTGCTCCTCCACTACGTTGCGCCATACGTCAAGAGGTGGTCGTGGCTTTGCTCCTGCGACCGAACCGAATCTGTGTAATCAAGTTTCATGCTCGAGCTCTAGGAGAATGGTGATCCCGTGGAAAACGAAAATTGACAAGGAAGATATGAAGTCAATGGCAAAATTACTCTTCATTCGTTGTATGGACCTCAACTGGCTCTACCTGATGGACCTCAACTGGCTCTACCTGAGAACATAACGAAAGAAATATATATATATATATAAGATGATCCGTGATTTCACGACACTCTGAAGAATCATGACAGATTTGTTCGGGAGGAAAAAAAGAAGGATTCGAGGTTGGTTGAGATGCTCCTTCTGTGGCTGATAATGGGGAGCGGCAGCTGGAAACAATGATTTGGATATGGAGGTCTTATCCGGTCGATGGACGTCACATTTGATCCTGGTTATGTCAATGATGGAGACTCAGAGATAGGGACAGGTACTAGGGGGAAAAGTAGAGGAGTTATCGCTTTCAAGGTTCTTACGCATTGGAACAAATGAAGTGAAGTTTTTCAAAAGACCTTAGCTAAAGATGGAGAGTTCGGGTCCGCTTCCCCTTACTAATGGAAATGATGAACGGATAGACTCCGTAGCCCTGGGATCAATAAGGGGGAACAAAGAGATTGAGTAGTTGGTGGGACCGATGAAATAGGAAAGATGGCTGACACCGAAACGAGGGAACTATTTGGTGCCCTTTCGCCTTCTATAGCAATTCCTTGCATTTGACCTGAAGAAATATGGGATTGATTGACTGAATGAGATGGTATCCACTTCACCCATTGGTGTTCTTTGGCGAAGGGAAACTACAAATAGGATTAGAAGTAGCTCATTAGCTACTAGGTTCGGAGGGCTAAAGAGAAGGTGAGGATTGCCTTATCTTTTTTCAGAAGATGGGGATCATTGGATTGATTGGCTCTTTTATGCCCAAGGTTTTATGGCCAGCTCGAGCGTAGCTCCAACGCATTGGATATGGAAATGCAAGAGAGGTGGTCGAATTAGATTGGTGGTTCGTGATTGGGCCCGAGATTGGGGGATTGGGGGTGAGAGCGTTAGAGCCAGCCTCTTTGTTTCGATAAGAAAGAAGACTTGGAGACATTGAAAGATATGTCTTAGATCAACAGCTGATCTGCGACAGCAGAGATAAAAGTTTAAACGAAATTCTAAAAGTTCAGGTGACTTGCAAACATTCCACCTCAAGTCAATCAATAGTAAGCTGAGACGGCACGAGTCTTTCTTTTAGGTCTTTCCTTACCAGCAAATAAGGGAATTCAAGATCGGGGACATCTGCTAGAGCTCACAATTGACATTTCTCACTAACGTTTTACGATATTCCCGAGAGTTCGACTGACTAAGAGGCTTTCACCGAGGTCTATTTTTTACTTTTGTTGGTAACAATAGAGTGATCCTCTAAGGTTTACATCCTAGCAACAAGGAAAAGGAGTAAGCATACATATCGGAAAGCAAAGATGCCACCTCTCGTTATTGATTTACTTTGAGAGAACTCAGTCCTTGGCTTATGGCAGGAAAACCGGTAGTTAAAGAAGTGTTGGTATGCCCTTCATTAAGAACTCAAACTTCTGAACCCTTTTTTGTTCTTTGGTTGAGAATATAGAATATTCTCACGAACCGAAGGAAAGGGCAGAGATTCACTAATAACTTCTTATCAGACAGACAAAATAAAGAGGGCAGGCGGGAATAAATCATAGAATAGGAGAACTCTTCGATCAGAGGCAGATTCCGAGTTGGTTAGTTTGACTTCTTCTCTTCTCCCTACTTACTATCCATACCAACAATGTGTTGTGTTGTCCTTTAAAGAATATCTATAGCCCAAGGTTTAACGTTGATCCATCCCACGAACAAGAAATTTCTTAGGACATTCAACATTTAACTCCTGTTACGACTTCCTTTCGACCGGGCATCTTCTCTCTTTCTTTACTTGAGTTTCTCACTATGGACAAATTTCTATCGCTTAACTCGGAACTTCCTTATTCCTTCTTTTCATCGGAAACCCATTAGTGCTTTACTTTCTTTATTAGTAGGCCAATCGGGAGGTCTATGAAATGTATACGAAAAGGATGATTCTTTATTCATGTAATTCCCGCGAGGAAAAGCTTATTAAAAAGGTTCATAGGTGGTCATTTAACGGTCCACGAATATCTCTTTCTCAATTTCTATTCCTTCTCTTCTCAAAGGGGAGTATAAGAAAAAGAAAGTTTAGTCAAGCCGAGAAAGAAAATCCCATTTTTTCTACAGTAAGGTTTGTTCAAGAATAAGCCCCATTTTAAGTTTGTTTTGTTTAGTGGGAGCTGGTTCAGTTTAGTGAGTTACTTTCTTGATTAGTTATTGAATTGTCGGCATCACTATATCTTATACCCCGTATAGGCTCTACTATAGTAACGGGAGATGTGATCTCGCCATACCTTACTGTCTGTCTCCTCCTCTCCCTATTAGATATGTTAAAACAATATACGGATTTCCTGGAACGAAATCCCAGATCTTTCATAGCCTGGAGAGAAAATAGAAAACAACTTAATCTATGTGGTTCTAGACCTACTTTAAGTTAGAGCTTGTGGTTGCTTTGAGTCGAGCAACGGAAAAAGGCTTTTTTTAGGGATAAAAACCTTCTCTGCCCCGATTCCCTTGACCTAGAAATATAAAAAAAGAGAAGAAAAAATTGGAAAGCGGACCAACCCGCTTTAGGGGGTTTTGTTTGATTCTAAGTAACATCACAATCTAAGCGACACAAAACTGACATCGCCCAGTCGTGATAAGGCTTCCACAGCCTCTGCTTCACATAGTAACCTATGATGAACAGTCGTAGCTTACCCGCCCCGGCAGGTGTGGCGGCGACTCCGCTACAGAACACTTCGCCAAACCGAGAAGCTCCATCATCCATAATGGGATGCACATTCTCGATATAACGAGAGATGTCACTGTTTAGCATACTGGGAGATTCTCTGTAATGAGCTAAGGAACCCTTTGAGTATGTGCAACCGTCATCAAGTCTTTCTTTCCCGATAACTATCTATAACATCTAATTTCGTTTCCAACCCTGTTCTAAAGCCATATTCGTACCCCGAGTGAAGATTTGGATGCATCTTTCAAGGGGACTGACTTACTCTTTAAAGAAAACCCTTTCTTTACTTTACTCTATCAAGCATTGGAACTTACCGTGGATATTGGCTTATCAAATTCTCTATCGAGCGATTCAACAAAAGACATAATGAAATCCACTATCTCTTTTACGTCAAACAATACGTGGAGTAAGACCCGATATAGCGGTAAAAGCAAGACGTGTAGGTGGATCGACTCATCAAGTTCCCAATGAAATAGATGTCATACTATTGAATTCAATTACATTGAAAATAATTCCAGCGAGAAGGCAAAGCAGACATATTTACCACAGATAGTAGGGTAAAGAATGGATTCCCCAAAAAATTCGGTCTCATGTCAACCCCTGACTGACCGGAGGCCTAAAAGCCTCAAAAGGAGGAAGGGTACTCCGATCGACCGGGTTCTAATTTTGTAAATAAGGTAAGGGGATTCTTTCGCCTCTTGCGTGATGTCATATGGAGGAAGAATGTTATGGCGCCCACCTGCGCTGGTCTGCGTCTAACTACTCTTTCCTAACTGACATTTTCTTCTCTGAGCTGAGTTTCCCCCGGTGCCATTGATTTTTCCGTACCATCGTAATAGACGAGGTCTTCTGAGCTCTCTTTTTCTTTGAAGAAGGGTGGTTACCGAAGATCCAAAGCAAAGGAAGAGCGAGCTATGATTCCCAGTTTGTTAATCAATAGAAGATACCCACGGGTTACTTCCTTTCTACACAAGAACAGAAGGAGTTGCCTACACCATTCAACATCCGAAGTACTCTTACCGCTAGAACGACTAATGCCCGATTCATTTCTCGCTCACGACCCCTTAAGGTTTGCACTCACTCTCTTTCGATAGAAAAAGGAAGAAATTACCCGGAGTTGAAGAGTAATAAAAGGTCTCCCCCTTAGACCTTTAGACCTGACCAAGATAAGTAAGACCGGTTTCCAATAACTTTGAAAGAGAGGTCCCTCGTGCTTTCTTTGTAGTTAGACGAGTGCTCAGATCAATACAGAAAGACATATGGACTGCCTGGCCCGGACCAAAAAGAAAGAGCACAAGCAGGACTCCCTGCACCCGCGTGAGAGATTACATTGAATCCATACCGAAGAGAGTGGACGACTTGAAAAGGTCTCCATAGACAAAGAGACGATCTAGACCGAAAGAGAGAAAAGACATTAGGAGCACTCAATCCTTGTACCCGGGGAACTGATTCATAAGGAAGGGGATCTACACCAGAAAAGGAGTTTACGACCGGTTCCCATATAGACATTTTAACTCACATTGCTTTAGGCAGTACTCTTCTTACTAAAGAAGAAGACTTACTGAAAGAGGGAGCAAATCCGTCACTGGACGAGGAAGAAAGGGCAAGGAAGATCTGTACAAGATAGAAAGTAGATTAGAAAGTGTTAACAAGACTATCAGACCAAGAATAGAACTGCGGGTGGAACAACTACCTAAGGCTTAAAATGACATGGAATAAGTGGAATCTCACGCAAACTGTGAGGGAGGTGCTTAACCGGTGCTTAGAGAACTACCTGGGATGCTTTACAAGCGATATTCCAAAGGAATGGGAACATTGGTTACCATGGGCAGAATAGTGGTACAATACCACTTATCATTCGGAAACTAAACAAGGAGCATTTGAAGTGGTATATAGGCGCCAACCACCTCTAATTAGGTCCTATACTCATTAGTCCGACAAAGTGCATCAAGTGGATTGCCACTTACTCTAGGGATTGTGTTTGCAACTTTGAAATGAGCTCACTATCAGGACAGACGGGTATAAGCGATTAGCGATAAGGGATAGTTTTTCAAAAAACTAGAACCATACCGCTTTGAACAGAGTCTCCCTCTTTGACTAGTGCTACCTCCGGTGAAAGGAATGAAGATATTGCATATAGGCAACCGAATGATGTATACAAACAGAAAAAATAAGCAACTAAAAATGTGACTAGGTTGATGAATCGTTGCTTTACACAAATAGCTAATATTACTTGAGTTGTATGTAAAAAAAAAGGCTAACCAGCTTTTGCCCATGGAGCACAACAAAAGAATAGTAATAGGCAGAAGCGGGGGAAGAAGGCCCATCTCAAGTGAAATAAATAACAATAGCATTCCGTTGTCTTCACAACGGGGCAACAACCCTTATTTTTCCAACTGAGGTCGCGAGCTCTAATGTGTTTTTTGTTGGGACCACCAGATTGAAGGAAACCTCCTGCATGCTTTATCACCTCTGCACTATCTCCATTAATCGCCTTTTGCGCATGCATAAAGATGTCTCCTTGTTTTATATGTCACTCGATAACTTGAGTAGGAGCTTTCCCTTTCTTTCTCGTCTGTGCTTTCCTCTCCTTCTTTGCCTTCTTTGAATAAAAAAGCCAGGAAGTTAGCCAGTGTGTTCTTAATAAGGGTAAGCCAGTACTGTAATCCTTCTTTCTAAGAGTCCTCAGTCCTAGGGTCGTCGTAGCCCATTAGGAAGAGGGGTAACCGAATCTCTATGTCCTTGAAGAGATGATAAAAGGGATAAATACCGCTTTACAAGATGAAAAAGACCGCTAGGCGAGTCTGAGAAGGAATGAATAGGTCCAGGGTTCTTCCTATATCAATTGGTTGGAAAGGCGAAATCACGTACTTCTGAGGAGGTCTGACTGACAGAGCTTGGTTTTTCTTCCTTTACTCGAGACCTCTTTCACTGAGAACTAATTCAATGTCTTTACGTAGGTGAGCAGTCCTATATTAGATTATGCCCTTCAATGACATTGTCTTTCCACCATACGACATTACTGGACACCGTACGACATTACTGGAATTCCTTTTTGGTGATCTAAATCATCGTATGTAAGATAGCGCGTAGCATTTCGCTAAGAACCAAGACTCACGATCTACTAAGCTTTATATTGATTCAAATCAAATTGTGACTGACAGGAAATTTTACTACACAACGAGTAGTACACGCATGTGTTAAACATATAGATGAAGTCACTTCAAAACGAACCACCTATGAGCTAAAACTTGACACTTAGATACATGAGGAAGTAGAAAGAAAATCTTTATATGCTATTATCATCCAATGAATTCATTGCAACACAATGAACAATAAGACTTCTATCTCGCTTACGTGCCTGACGGGTAGACCCAATATAATAAATAAAATAAGAGGCTTGCCCTAGAGCTCTTCTCTTCCCCCTGAAAAAAATCAGATATTTGGCATGAGTAGCCTACGAGCCCTTACTTGATGTCTGCGCTAACTGCCCTATAGCTGGTGAATCCTTTGAATCATAGAAATGGAAAAATCAATAGATTTCGGGCTTGGAACATCTCACCACACGCGCACTAAAAGCGCGATCTTGAAACTAGAAACTCTGGTTTGGAACAAATGAGCGAATAGGCTTGTCGAAGTTTAGGAAAAATGCAATAATATAATAATAAAGTTTTGCCATTCTGTATTTCGCACAGAAGTCTGTCTGTCTTCATTCCAATCATCGTAGTTCGATAGATCAACTACGCCCATCCAATCTAACCATCTCTCATGAAGCCTTTTCCCTTCTAGTAGCCCTTCATCGTTATTGAAACATAGGTCCTCCGCAGGCGGGAACAAAAAGAGAAAGAAGAAGATAGAAAGGTTCGGTACCACTTGGTCTCGTCTATGGATTTTCTTTCCCTATCCTATTGTCGAGACGAATGTGGCCATACCCAGAGGACTATCGCATCATCAAGACGACTTTCTAGTCAGATCCTTCCTAAGCTTCGGATATGCAGAATTGGATCAATTTATTTAGGAAAGATGAAAAAACAAAGGCCCCCTCTTTCTCCAGAACATGGACTCAATCCACATTCCTTGCTTGAACCTTCTAGACCAAACTCAATTCAATAAAGTTTACCCGTCTGATAGGTGCTATATGTAGTGGGCGATTTACCTAGTAATTGGCATTCTAGAAGCAACTTCTTTATTCTACTCGCTACCAGTTTTTTGGTCTTATTAATCTACAATAATCGATAAGAAAATCACTGCCGCTATCAGCTACAGACCCAGAGTAGGACCTAAACAATGAACTCTTCTCTTTGGAAACAAACAATCAAACTCAAACCTTTATGAAGATGAGCATACAATGTGACTTGAACCACGCCCTCACTTCACGTCTTTTAACAGCGGTTAGATTGTCTATCTTTCTCCTCTGATTCCTATCGAGTTGCCGAAAGGCTTCTCTTCTGACTGTGCTCGTTGGGGCATTAAGCCTAGGGTCAAACTGACCCTTACCGCAGGCTGCCCCTGAGTCTTTCTTTTGGTGTGACTATTTTTCTATCAATATCCTGTGATCAAGAAGAGAATGCCGTAATGGAATGGGTGAGGCCTATTCTCATCTCTTCCCCTCATCCAGTTCCTAGTTTCTAAGCTACTAATGAATCTAGCTATGAGGGATTGCTCATCTCATACATCAGGGTCGAAACTAAAGAAGATAGGATAGACTTTGATACCTCAACTTGATTTGTTGATTGCTTCTTTGGTTGATTGATTCTTGAAGACAAGCATACAGACAGTGACACATATCCATTTCTGCTTTCATTTCCTGCTAGTTTGGTTGCACTTGGGCTTAAAAGCGACTTTCCAATCTTAAGGCTATTGGTATTGCTTCAACCCAATTGGAGAAGTAGTCTTACACGGTGATAACAAAATGGTGACCATGACTAGAAAGGAAAGGCGAAGGTAGGAAAGAGGGTTCGCTAATCGGATTTCCACTCATAAAAAGCCTAAATTTCGTCCTCAACTGCTAACATTTCCAAATGCCCAAGCAAGGAAGAAGAAGTGGTATCGGTTGATGAAATGCCATTGCATGGATCTCCCTCCACAACTTCTATTCGCAGATGCGGATATTTCCGAGTGATTGAATATGACTCTTTAAAATTAGTAAGGCTCAACCTTAGCGGCCTCCTTCACTTCATGTCTTTGCTCTTGCGGATTGAATATCCATACCGGGCTTTCTTTCTTTTAGGCAGTTGAGCATCAGATCTCTTTGCTTGCTGGCTAGTTCTTAAGCATTCTCTGAGTGTTGGAAGTATGTCAGACTCCTCTCCAGGCCAAAAAGAAGTGTGATCTCAATCAGGTCCTTTTATAGCCACTTCCAGCCAAGCCAGTTGGAGTGGTACCGATCGAGTCAGGCGCATTTCTCTCAACCGCAAGGTAGATTGGAAAGGAAATTCGCACATTGATCTCTCTCATTGATTCGGGAAAACTTCTTCTCTTGATAAAGGGGCAGCCTCGCCACAGTCAACGACGTAGGAAAGCCGGTCTGTGGCAGTCAACAAGCAGCACTTGTCATAGGAGTGAACCCTACCCTCTTCACTCAAATAGGGACGAGCTCTATCCACTGTCCCACAGTTGACCGGCAATGTGAAGGAGAAGAATGCTACACTATAATCAGTACAGTCCTCTTTCTAAAAGTGCTCTGCCCAGCTTAGCGCATGAAAGAGCGAGTCGTTCTGTTAGGGTAGGGGTCATGCCTTTAGCCCAGTACTTTATAAAGGGAGGCAAGGCGAACTTATTTTATGTCCAATTCACAAAAATAATCATATGAGAAATCGTCCGATGAAGAGTTCCCTAGCTAGACGATTTTCCACGTGGAATGAATTATGAAAATAGTATGGCAGAATCGTATGATTATACGACTAGAGAACAGATAACCATGAAAGAAAGGGAGAACCGACCGGGGCCTTGCCCTTACTTTAGCTTTAGGAAGAAATCCAGACATTGGAGCTCAGCTTAGGGATCAGATATCGATATTGGAAGATCAGGCCCATCACTTCTTCTTAACTTTGATGATTTGTCTGCATGAGGATCATCGAAGGTTGGAGAAAGAGATAGAAAGCTGACTAGAGTATGGGGTAGAGGGGCTGTGTATATCTATTCCAATCGGGGTGATAGCTCGACTCGACGAATGGAAGAAAGATCAAATCGCGCGGGAGAGAGGGTCCCACCCATCATCTAGATACAAAGTCAAGGTCTTGTTTGGATATTGATCGTAGCAAGCGTCACTTCCTTCATTGGATGGATTCAGGCTTGCTTGTCTCGCTCTCATATCGGAAGGCTAGGTTTGGAACCCTTTAGGAACTGAATCGCTAGAAAGATCTCTTCTTTCGTTTAAACCAAGTGGACACTAAACCAAAGCTTTGATCGTTGCGCTTCCCCCTTATTGTTAGTCCTCTTACCATACACCACTTCGAATGCTTACTTCCCCCCTTACTTAACATTGGCTGATTTACATCGTTTTTATTGGCAAACTCAGCAGTTGGAAGAAATTATTCCCGTTGCTCGGTCTCCCTTGCACTAAGCTCTTCATCAAGTCTTCCAGTAAACCGACGACTAGAGTCTGGCCGTCCTGAGTGATAAGCACTACTAAACCTCAGTTCAGTGCCTAATTTCTTCCATAGCACCCTCTATTAGAGGGCATACTGCTGTCTTGATCGGGCGTAATGCTCCCCCTTCGTCATAAGGCATGCTTTCTCACCACCTAATGATGATCAAATCACGATATGGGGTTGCCTGGTTCTAATTCCATATGCAGAATAGAATGGAAATCAAGACCCCGTAGCTTCTTTAGTTCCAGATGATGCGGATCCAATTTCATATCCTGAGCTATACTTATAACTTATGCAAATTTTGATTTTCCCGAACTTAGTTAATAGATAAGGCGAGATGGAGACCCTGATTTGGACCCTCGTGATCGAGCTTATGATTGTAAAAAACGCGGAGACATAGTCAAACCATCCAAACCAGGTTGAGAGCACCGAAGCTTATCCACCTAAAGCACTCACTTCATCTCCTATCCTGCAGTGGAAGCTGTAGCCGAAAGCTTCACTGTGGAGGCTGGCGGTTCGATGGAGCTGATTAGATCCACAACCGAGATGGGGCCATCCCTGAAGTCTAAGAGTTATCACCCGCTATATCATTGACGGACGGGGCTTCCTCGCATCATACCGTCGTTTCATCGAAAGATGATTCGACGTCGTGATGGAAAGGCTGACCGGTTCTGCTTTATCTCTCATGGTTTTCGATATCGCGGGTAGTCCACTAATATCGTAAGATAAGTATGGCTACTTTCGAGTCGATCTTTGAGAGATGTAGCTCCTACTACGGTGTTCATTCTATTTGTAGTGAATTAACTACACCTTTTCATCACCTACAAAAGACATATCTCCCGTGGATCTCGGAGATCCCTCTTTCTCGGGGTATTTCCTGGGTCAAGTATTCCGCTCGTTTGCTGTCAGAAATTCAGTAGAGTGGCCTTGAAAGAAGCATGTAAGGCCCCGTAAAATTTTTGTTCATAAAACATAGTAGCTATAGTGTCATGGTCCGAATAATGTGTTAGCTCGCAAGCTCGCCGCGGTTCGGACCCTTGGTAGTGATTTAAGTTTCAAAAATGTAGAGAATTATTTTTCCAGAAAAGTGTTAATTTTGCGGTCAAGAATGCGACCGCAGATCATCTATGCGGACCGCATTCTTGCCGCAAAGCTTACCAGAAAGTTTCCCAAAATTATGTTGAAAATGCGGTCAATATACGATCGCATAATGAATCTGCGGTGCACTTTGCGACCGCATATCAAGAATGCGGACCGCATATTGGTCGCATTCTGTAACACCCCTTGAGTAATTTTTGAGGCCATTCTGCGGTCACTATGCAGACCGCATGTTGATTCTGCGGTCGCAAAGTGCACCGCAGATTCGCCCCGGCCTAGATTTTTGTAACATTTTGACCCGATCTCTTCTTTAATATAACACCTTTCACCCTCATTTTCTCATATCATCTTATCAAAATTAGAGAGTGAATAGAGGGGTTTTATAGAGAGAAGTTCTTCATCTTCAAAGATTGTTCCAACCACTTAATTCCAAGGGATCCTAGGGCAAGGATTCAACTTCCCCAATCTTTTCAAGGTAAAAACCCTGACTATTTTCTTTGATTTTCAGTTTTAAATTGGGTAAAGAGAGGTTTGCATATAATAGCTTTTGAAAATAGAATTTTTACACTCAAGCATGATTATTGAACTTGATTTCTAGTAAAAAGAAGTGAGTAGAAGTAAGAGTCTTCAAGAACAAGGTTGGCAAGAGTAGGATATCTTGGGTAAGCATAAAGTAGGAAGTTAACGGAAGAAAACTCATCACCAGGTATGTATGGCTAATTTTGATTCTTGTGAAATCGCCTATATGTGTAAAATTTGTTTGGTTAGTGTTAATTTGACAAATTGTGTGAAATTCTTGATGTTGTCGTTGGATATTCAAAGTTGTTGTTGAAATATGAGTGATGTGGTATGGAATATGAACTGAAAGGTAAATGAGAGTTGAATTGGGTAGAGAATTGTGAATAATGGTTATGATGGCCTATATGGCACCTTGTGGAAAGAGATGAAACACTTGAATTGTGGAAAATTGTTGAACATACTTGTGTGAATATTCTTGATTATGGAAATATTGTAACTTGGTTGTGATATTGGCTTGATAAGTAATTGAAAACATGAAACAATGTGCAAGTTGCTTATTTGAACTTGTTGAAATGGTGTGTAGTGCCTTATCTGCTGTTTGAAATTGTTGTGTTTTAAACTGTAAGGTGGGATCGGGTTGCACGCCGCAACATGAGGAAATAAGGTGTGGGTTGGGGTGATAAGGATGGCCGAGGTAATAAGGGTGGTCAGGGGTAATAAGGATGGAAAGAGATCGAAATCGCTATTGAAAATTGATACAAAAATCAATGATGTGAAATTGTGAAAGGAGGCAGCAGGAGAGTTTGCAACCTGGGGGGCACTGATTGCCCCTATGTTTGACTACTTGCAATTTATGTGGTTGATTGGTTGTTGTTCTATTTGTTGACCTTGAACGTGCTTATGTTGAGGCTTATATGAGATGAGTAAAAGGTGGAAAACATGGTTGGCTGGCTTGATTAGTTTTGATGTAATTTAATGGCTTGAGTTTACTTGGGACAAAGTTCGTCCATACATACCAGTACAATTGAAGTCTACTGACGTCCCTTTTGCTGGGGGCGCTACATTCGTGTTATGATTGTAGGTGGATCAGTAGCAGGCACTTCAGCTCATCGACAGTAGTATCCTTCTCCTTCCACTGCCTATTTTGGTGAGCCCCTTTCTTCCTCGGGGCCCTGTGTGGTTCATGCCACTTCTGTTTAGATTTCATTTTGGTTTTGTAAGGTATAGCCGGAGCCTTGTTACTGGCAAGTATTGTATTCCCCTTTTTGTATCCTAGAGGCTCTGTAGACATGTAAACTGTGGGACTCCAGTCTTATGTATATATTATGTTATGTCGGGCATTGTAAAAACTGCAAACTTGTTAATGAATCACTCGTATGGTTTTATTTGTTTAATGTGAAATCATTCATGGTTAGTAAGATATTTTGTTAATGAGAAACAATCAACACAAGGGTAACGCGTGGGAATGAAAGACACCCAGGTCCGCTTGACTGGGGCAACCCGGTCAGGCGCCGGTCATGTTCCCCGATTTGGGGCGTGACAAAGCAAGCCTACTCTTCTTCATGTTTAATGCTTTCTTTAAGGATATCTTTCTTTTCGTAAGCCCACAAGGGATTTCATCAGGGTAAATTCCAATCTAACTATTAAATAAATAATTATGACTAATCGTAAGAGGAACTATTCTATATGTAATCTTCAGAATAGAGCTCTGATACCATTCTAATAAAAGACAAAATCCCGAGAGACGTATCTAGAAAAGCTTGAGGATTTTAAGTTACCTTTAGGGCTATTTAGGTAAAACCTTATATACGCAATTATCAGATCGATCTTTGAAGGACACGATGGAACTTTCCACCTTGACTTCAGTTTAGGAATATTTTCATCCGGGATTGGAATGACCTATGTTGTAATGGAGGAGAGAAGGTGATCCAGCTTCCTTTGGTCGCCTCTCCCATCTGGTCGAGTAGCTTTCGCTCCATCCTACTTACTTTATTATAATACTTAAGCTGCTACCTGGCCTATTGGGAGCTTTCGGAAATCACTTAGCAGGTCTTCATCATAGGAAGAGGGAAAAACAAGGGAGAAGATATTATTTAAAAGAAGACGATTCCAAAAGAAAGTCAAAACGGGGAATAGGATGCCTTAAAGGTAAATAAGAAAGATCCTAAATAAAAAAAAATTACCTACCTTTCTAATGAGATGTGATCTATCTAGGGCTAGCTGAACTAAGCATCATCAGAGGAGGAAAGATTTGCTGCTTTCATACTTCTTCTTCCTGCTACGCCCTTGCTTTCCCACCGCTCCGTGGGGGGCCTTTTCTTCTCACTTGAGAGATGCGATTTGAAAAAAGAGAAGAGGTTCTATCAGTTAATCACCATCCCTTCCTCTAATGAATTAGATCCCATCTGCTAACTATAACTCAACTCCGAGGGAATAATGAAAAGCAAAAAAATCCTCTACTCGAAACTTGTTGCTGATCTGATCTTTTTTTTCCTAGGCCTGGGCGAGACAAAGTCTTCTTAGTTTTCCGCTTTTTCGGTGATATCTATAAGAAGGAATACTTGTCTCAAGGTAAACAGGAGTTCCCGCCTCAAGCGAAATGATACCAGCGCAAGGTAATTCAATTCTTTAGTTTGTGGCAGAGAGTTTTAGAAGACTCTCGGTTATTAAGGTCACTGCTTAACAAAGAGATCTTGATAGCCGCTGACGTACTAAGGAGTTATGTATTGGAGCTTACCTGTTTGCTCGTACGGTAATGAGGACGACCTGACGTTCGGGGATGTTGCATTGTGCTTTCTATTTAAAGCAGTGTGCATCCTCGCTTCAGAGGGCTTATGGCAGAGAATATAACCATTACTCACTTCGCATAGCCATCTTTCTGACACGCTCATATGGTATCATAATCCCCCATTTTCATCGCAAATGGTTTGGAATTTAAACATATACATACAAGAGGGATGATTATAGTGATTGTGTTAGTTCAGATATATCTTTCCTTCAGAACCTTGGCAAAGGTTGTTTGCCTTGCCAAGAAGGATACGTTCTCTAGCATTATTCCTCAAGTCTTGGACTTGGATTCTGTGTTATCTTTGATGTCTGATATTAAGGTAGTCTAATTCCAAACGATTTGCAGTACCTAAGCTATCCTTTAACACATTACCCATTCCATAAATAAGGGGCCCTTACAAGAAGTCCCTAGACTAGGGAGATCAAACATCTCCTCGAGAATAAGACGTAACTCCTAGGGTTTCTTTTAAAATAAAAAAAAACCAAGACCCCCTTCCAATACGGTCTCAAAGGCTGACCTCTTCCGAGCCAAAGCTAAAAATGAAGTTGGAGCTTGGTCCACATCAAGAAAAAACATTCGTAATGAACGGATCCCCGATGGTCGAGCCTGCCAAGGAAACGAAACCCAGCACTACCTACCCGAGCCAAGGTGCTCAACCTTTGGAAAGGGTCTTCAATGTGAATTGCGAACAACCCATAAGGGGGGTATGATTGAAACATAGTTTGAATAGGGACACAAGTCTAGAGCTGTGGTATGGAAAATAGATGATAAAAAAAAACCTCATCTCTTTACTTAGTCAGAGTCATTGTATTACTCTTTCTATCTGTATGACTGTTTTCTTATGATGAGTAGTGCCTATCAGTTGCCTCTCTGTACCCTGTATGAAGGAGCATCCACCGCGCTTACTAGTGGGTATGATTAAAGGCAAGAGCGGGTCTCTCAGAAAAAAGGACCTTATTTGTATCTATCTCTCTTACTCAAACTAGCCACGCCTTGGGAGCCGTCTCCCCTTTTACCCTGCAATGAAGGACGGATGGCTTAGCCTTGCCTTTAGAAAGAAGAAATAGAAAAAATTCCTTTGAATCGCTTAATAAATAGGAGAAGATAGTTTCAGACAGAAGTAGCGGCTATTGCTATTTCATTCCCTCCCACTCTTTTAGCTCTGATCGTAAACGCTCTTCTTCCAATAGGAGTTATTCTTTGCCTTGACGCTGTGAGAGCTTCCGGTCCTTGAGTATGAGTACTCCTATCCGCTCTTGGGTTCATAACCGGTCCTATTGAATTAGTTACACATGAGTACGGTCTTCTCGGGGTCGGGGTTCCCTTTACCGGGATTTCCCCTTGGCAGATACAGCAGAAATAGAAAGCGATATATCCGCTGCTATTATCCGCTCGTAGGTTGCAGTTTTTCTTTGGGTTCTCTCTTTCTTTCTTATCTTGATCTAACGGCCTGGGAAGACCCATAAAGAATGAAAGAGAGAGAGTGGTCGTCTATTTCATAAATGAAAATAAAGGACTTCCTTATCATAAGGCTGTCACTGAATGAATCTGGTAACTAATGCCGCCAGAAAGGCTGAGGTGAGTATCGTTGCATTTCCTCCGACAACTTCTTTTGCTTTGTAGCTACGGCTCTTATCCTTTCTATGTGGTTCGTAAGTCTTTCTTAGTTTAGACTTCTAAAGACTGCTTGCGCCCCTTGTTCCTGCTTTAGCCTGTGAGGTATTGCTCTTGTTGTTCTTTTTAGTTTCAGTGAAGTGCTTATAGGGCTTAACTTCCGATTTAGCTATTTCTGTGATAGAAGAAAAGTATATTATAAAATCTACTATACCCCTAGACCCGGTATGGAAAAGGAGTAAGGTAATTCATCATCAACCAAGGCAGGTATCATTAGAGTATTGTATTGCCCTCCAATAGGATTATGAAGAGTAGCGAGAAGGTCGGAATCTAGTGAATCTGTCTTTAGAGTGTAGCTCCGCACCTTACCCATCGTGTAATGAGAGTGTGCCTTCACCCCGTGATCTTAGTGCTCCGATTGCACCTTCTGTATCTGTAACTGTAAGTGCATATGTATACGTTAATTTATATGTGGGTTCCGCTTCTGGGAAGACGACTTGACTCGACAAAGCATAAAAGTATTGCCTTGGATATTCCATTAATGGTTACCTAGCCCAGGAAAGGAAAAGAAAGGGCAATCTGGTAGAGGCACCTCCCTATTCCTTGCCGCAACGTATCCCAGGTTGTCTACCTTTCCCTTGAGAAATCCTAGGAGACTCTTGCTTGTAGGCGTAAGGAAGATTTCTGATTCACCGCTTGGACCTAAAAACAATCTACTAAAGGTCTTCCGATTCTGCTGCGGGTATTTTATTTTCTTGGATCTTATCGATCTATGCCCTTTTGGTCTATGGGGTATCCCCCTTTTCCACATTTCTTACTTTCATCTTCCTAATTCCTTAGGTAAGCTTCATGCCAGTCCGACTAAGGTAAGGGGGGAAGACCTCATTTCGTCATTCATATCTATTCGTCTTAGCCCTGCTTCGGCGATTCAATCCGACATTTCATAACCCCCTTCATCATTTGATTTTTTGCATCTAAGAGCTGATCTTGCAAAAGGAGTATAGTGTGATAACAACCGATTTGTGATCAATAAAAAGTACCACCGTATTCTGTACCCATCAATCTTGGATCCTCACCTTAGACAGTTTCATTTGGTTATGAAAGAAAGGCTTTATCCCTAGCGTTAAGGTCTCTATCAAGCACTCTTCTAAGGCTGTCATCAAGCCCTCATATTCAACTCGCTGCCTCAACCACATAGCATGAACTCGCTCGAAGTGCTTTCTCCTACTATGGTGGAGTTTACCAAGAACTCTAAACGTTCGGAGCGCCGGTTCTGTTTCAGAAGAACCATTATGGCAGTTTAAGGTTTTGCATCGATTATAGAGAGCTGAACAAAGTGACCATCAAGAACAAGTACCTTATGCCTCTTATTGCAGACCTTTTCGATCAGTTGAGTGGAGGACGATACTTCACGAAGTTAGATTTGCCGTCGGGGTATTATCAAGTGTGTACTGCCAAGGGTGAACATATTTCTTTTCTCTTGTGTTGGCTTTGCAAGTTCCTACTATGCATCCATACCCGATCCTTTTCTTCTGATTATCTATTTTTAGCCAAACTACTAGCTTCTGGGAGGAGGGTTATAGACTCATTCAGGTTGAGATGGACTCCCTGGTTTCTATACAGAAGCTGCACAATGGCTGGGCCTGAGGATCCACATTTCAATATTATCCTGAGAATCGGAGAGCTAATGAGAAGGGATTGGAGGTGTGAATTGAGACATATTTGGAGGGAAGGCAATGTGAAGATGTGTTGGCTAAGCAAAGTATCGGTCCTGCTCCTGACTTAACCATCCTACGTGAACCCTACCGCAATCAGATAGTGGAAAAAGGATGATAACTTAGGCGCGACGACACCTAGAGTTGTTAGAGTGAGTTAGAGCGTAAATCCTTAACATGTTCCAAAAAAGGAAGTATACAGGTCTCTCCCTCACGGATATTCTCCACGGGGGGAGAACTCAGTTTGCCGCCTGAATCAGTCCCTTTATGGACTTAAACAAGCGTCCTGAAATGGGTTTGAAAAATTTTCTTCTCCTTTACTGGATGCTGGTTATCTTCAATCACTTAAACAAGCGTCCCGAAATGGGTTTGAAAAATTTTCTTCTCCTTTACTGGATGCTGGTTATCTTCAATCCCAGGCAGTCCCTTTTTACTCATCGACGTGGAAACTATTCTGAGTATATATTGATTAAATTGTAGTCATTTGTAATGATATATAATTCAACATATCAAACAGTTGATTTGGAGATAGAGGTGACGGAGGAAGAGTATTGGGAGTGGTATATTCCCAGAGCCTTGAGATCTTTCTTTTGCTATTCTTCGGCCAGATCTAGGTTGAACCAGGAGCTTGCCATTGTGGAGAGAGAATGAATATGCCAATTACTACTCTACGTATCCGATGTATGCTTCAGAGTATTGGAATGCTGATCAGAGGTGGGCGAGGGTAGAAGGAGGTAAGAGCCGGGTTAGGCACTCCAGCAGCTCTAGGAGTTCCCGATCTCGCTTTTCTTGATCTTCCAAGCTTGAAGCTCGCCTTCTTTGAGAGAGGAGAGACAGCCATTTGATGCTTGACAATGGAGAAAAGTACTATATGCTTTATGCTTTATCTTTCCAATGCAGCTACTACATCTAATAAGCTATGCATGATGATATGTGATGCATGCTTTGACTTCTAAGGCTTGAAAGGTCCTTTTGGTGAATTTCCAGTTGATTGCCTCAACCTATTGATTGAGTGGGTTGGAGAAGAAAGTCTTAGAAGGCTGTGACTCTATAAGTTTCGCGTCTTATTTTTTTCCGTGTCTACTATTTATTTAGGTGCAAAGAGCCCAAGCGGTCAAGCTATTATATTCCGAGCCTGCTATCCATTTCCACCGTTGATGCAATAGAAGCTCTTAATGTAATATCTGGTGGTGAAGACATTCCCGCTACTACAATTAGAGTTGACGGTCCTAGTTCTATTACAGTAAGAGTTGTTGTTGGAATAACCAGTGCTAGTTACTTTACTGTTGGGGGAGAAACCACTGTTACAAATGTTCACGTAGAAGCTCCTCTTTCAACTGCAGGTATAGACTTCTTTGGATCTTATCCACTTCAGAGGTTAATCAATAGGGAAATCCACATCTTTTTTATCTTTCTCTAAAAAATTCTTTTTCATGGGCATCTTCTATGCAAAAGGATCTTACTCAATTCAATAGAAACTTTACTTCTACCCCACTTTTTTTCTTTCCAGGCTAAATTGTTGGGACGGGCTTTTAATAGGGATTCAAGCTTGCGAAATACTTTATCATTCTTACTCTTGAGTAAAACTAAACTGGCTTTTGACACAGGTGCGAAGCAAGTCTATGCGGAAAGGATAGGAAAAAGCTCTATACGATACGCGAGTTGTTGGTGGAATACGAGTAAGGACTTTGTTTGCCCAAGTCCCTTGCTTGAAGAACTATTGCACTTTCAGTGGTACTGAGACTGTCCCTACCACTACCCTTTATCAAGCTGGTTTACAAGAGTTCTGGCTTTCCCAACGAGACAAAACTTCTAGGGAATCTAATCTCTTTCAAACCCCCTATTATATTTATATGCGGTCCTAACCTTGCTACTCTTACTTCCACTAGCAAGAGAACTTCTGCTCGTAACATACCCCTAGGGATATAATATTACTTCTTGAAGTGAGCTACTTTAACTTCCAAAAGAGCGAGGCAACTCGAGTTAGACGAGAGCCAGGGATGTAATTTCAAAGAGGCTCGACCGGACCCAAGAACCGGACAGAAGACAGGCCCCACTGTGATACGATGTGCAAGTTCTAGTTAATGACCTGAAAGAAGTCACTAGCTTCTTGCTATCGAGCGTGCCTTAGCCTTAGTTTACAAGGAAGCTTTGTCGTACTTAGAAAATGATGGTTCTAAAGTAGGTGTCAAGCTGAGAAAAGGCGGAGAATTTTTCAATTGAAGAAAAGAAAGGCATTGCCCAATACATTTATTATATACAATAGGAATTCCAAGCCGTAAAAGGCAATGTGAATTCCTACGACTCCTCTCACTCTCAGGGACGGATTGAACATCAGCTGTTAGGGAAGGATCTCTATCATTGGTTCATCAGAAGCCATCAAGCACGAAAGCAGCAAGGAGTGTGCTAGTGAGTCCCAAGCGAAGGAAAGAATGACATGAGAGGCATAGAGAGGACTCAAGGACAAGATACGACTCAGACCCCGGTAAATTGGATCTTCATTGACCTTGCTGTCTGCAGATCGATTATTCTCCTTTGAAGGTGACGCCCGTTTGAAGGCAAGTCATGGTTTCCGGGATCGGACATCAAAATGGAAGGCGAGGTTTCAGCGACTATTATGGAAGCGGGCCCCTACTGGTAGTGATACCCCGATCTCATGGATGAAGGCTAATGTTATCTATTGGAATAGAAGGATGTGCAAATCAATTCTACTTTTCACTTTGCCATCTAGAGATAGTTTTCCCCGATTTAGGATACGAAGTGGGAAGAGAATGCCAGTATATCAGTTCATCTTCATCAAAGGCCAAAATCTCCATGAATTCTATTATTTTGCGTCTCTTTGCTTTTGAGGTAGTTTCAAGTTTAAGCCGATCCTCGAGGACCAGTAAAAGGTCACTCCTCATCCCGATCTTATTAAAGGAGGAAGTAAACAGATCAAGGTTTCCACGTACTTCCGTTATGAAGGGTGCGGGCAGGTGGGACAGCGGGGAGGTCTGCTCCACCGGTTGGATACCGAAGATGACCCCTTGCCTTGGTCTCCAAATAAGTTTTTATAATAGTCAAAAGCACCTTAAAACCACGAATAAGTTGGAGATAAGGGTGATGAGTTGGGATCCTTTAAGGCGGGGGCACAGGGTTATGGTGTTGTTACTTTATGTTTCGGAGTCAATTGATACCTCGATCAAGTCCTAACTAGAAATATCTTAAGAGAATAAGAGAAATCATTTGAATTCGAGGCGAAACCCCTCTCCTTACAGTCAAGTGGCTGAACGCCCCTCACCGCTGTTACGGAGTTCTTCTTCTCTAATCTCCGAAATCGAAGGTCAGCTGACTGAGGAGATAGTATTCATTCATGCAAAGATGCTCGTTTGAAGCTGGAGTAAGGAATTGTCCACCTCATCACCCCGAAGAGCAGTGGCTCTGTTTTTTGGCACGCCTACAGAGAGAGACTCCAAAAGTACCGACGCTTAATCGAAAGAAAGAGCAATCAACTATATACTTAACTCATTCCCCAGGAATCCCTAGACATAGAGAGAGGGTACGAGCTAATCTTTTACTAGAGGGAAATCTAGCAAAAATCATTGAGCGTGCGTGCTACGCTCTCGCCCTCCTTCCATCCGCGAAGCTGAGGCTGGAGAAAAAGTGTAATTCCCCGGTGTCATAGGTTACCTTTCTATCTTTCTCCCCCATGACATTCCCAAAGCGATCGTTATCCTTTTCTTGCTTTCTTCTTGTCTTGAATTTTTATAGAACGGCTTTATATCAGGTATAGTTGGTTAGGATGAAGCGTTGGTAGATATAGCAAGTGTGTCGGGGATGCGGCTCAGATATAGTATGCCTAGACGCCTAGCATGAAAGAGCCTTCCCTGGTAGCAGCACTATACCTTAGTATCTCTCTAGCTTCCAGTCTATACAAAATGTAGTTAGCAGAGGTTAGTTTGTATGGCGTTTCCTCGCGTAAAGGACTACTTTTGCATCGGCTCTCTCTCGTTAGATAATTACCGAGGCGAAAGCTGCTGTCTCGGAAGTCAGTTTCCTCGCCATCTTAGTAGGACTAGTCTAAAAAACTCACTTACTCGGTTTTTTTACTGGAAGGCCCTTCTAGAATTACGTTTAACATCCCTTTATGACTTTCCCGATCGGCGTCTCGGGTTGGTAGCTAGGCTCCGGGGCATTACTATCACGACTACTATCGACCCGAGCCCAAAGAAGGAAAAGAGCGGACTAAAGCGAGGAGTTCATTAGCCATACATAGCTAAGGAGGATGGGGGTCAACCTCTTTCATGACCCATGGCCCAGTGTGTCACTTGGTTAGCATTTGTAGAACAAAATAAGTAGGGCCGGTTTTTCGATAGGGAAAGAGACAGGGGAGGGGGAGTTAGCTGTAATTGAGACACATTTTTTGGATGGACGATATGGATTTATTCAAGATAGTTAACCACTTTTTTAACCGTGAAAGGGAGGTCATTCAGAACCTGCTAGCTCCAGAACAGGGGGGGCTCCAGAGGCGCTGCCACAGGCGCCAGCACCGACATAAATTTCCCACCCCGCTCCCGACCAAAAAGAGCATGCGATACTTCGAAGGGACATTCACACTTTGATTAGTGAGCAACTTCACGAGAACATTGTGATAGGGGGAAATGATGGTTGTCCGTGCACTTTCCGAAAATGACGAAAATATAATTCAGTGCCGCAAATGCGATAATGTCTTACGATCTTATGATCTCCGTGGAGATGGATACAGAAACCCTCCGCAGATGGGTGGAGAATATAAGGGGTGTAAGGCCCCGTAAAATATTTGTGCATGAAACCTAGTAGCTGTGGTGCCATGGTCCGAATAATATGTTAGGTGACCCTTCTACTCCTAGTAACTGTCATCTTGTCCAAGTTATTTCCCTCTTAGTATTAGTAAAGTCTCCTTCATTTTGTAATGAGATAAATGTGTTGTTACCTTAGGTCACTTTAACCTTTATTGGTAAATGAAAGCCTTATAAAAGATTCATGTATTAAATAAACAACTAATAGTAAGTGTAGATTGGTAATGGTTTGTTTGTGTGTACAGAGTGTATTAAGATGGTTAAATAAGGTAAGAACTCATTGAAGTGACTAGTTTATGTGCAATTGTAACAATGTGATAGAATATGTGCATTTGTTGAGGCCAGAAAGCATATACAAGTTGTGGAAAGTGTTGTATTTGTATATTGTTGTTTGGTAATGTGTTTCGGGGGCCCTCTGACAGGTGGATATGTCCATAATACAAAGGAAACTCTGGCAAAATTTTTCTAAAATATAAGAGTTAGTTAAAATTTTGATAGTTTGCATATCATGTCTTTCAAAACCAACTCATTTTCAAAATCATCATTCGAGGACGAATGATCTTAATGGGGGGAGGATGTAAGGCCCCGTAAAATTTTTGTGCATGAAACCTAGTAGCCGTGGTGCCATGGTACGAATAATATGTTAGGAATGCATAGAATTAAGCTCGCCGCGGTTCGGACCCTTGGTAGTGATTTAAGTTTCAAAAATGTAAAAAGTCAATTTTTCCAGAAAAGTGTCGATTCTGCGGTCAGGAGTGCGACCGCAGATCTTCTATGCGGACCGCATACCTGCCGCAGAGCTTAACAGTAGGATTGCAAAAATTGGTGTTGAGAACGCGGTCGATATGCGATCGCAGAATGGATCTGCGGACCGTAGATCTACCGCATAAATTCTCGAAGGTTTTTGATTGTCAAATCTGCGGTGCACTATGCGACCGCAGATCAAGAATGCGGACCGCATTTTGGTCGCATTTCGTAATAGAACTTGTGTAAATTTTGAGGCAATTCCGCGGTCACTATGCGGACCGCATATTGATTCTGCGATCGCAGATGCGACAGCAGAATTGACCCGGCCCAGGAATTTTATAAATTTCAACCCGACCTCTTCTTTAAAATAACGCCTTTCTCTTTCATTTTATCATATCACCTTACTAAAATTAGAGAGAGAAGAGAGGGGTTTTAGAGAGAGAAGTCCTTCATCTTCAAAGATTGTTCCAACCATTTAGTCCAAAGGATTCTAGGGCCAAGATTCAACTTCCCCAAATCAAATGAAGGTAAAAACCATAACTATTTTTCCCTAATTTTCCGTTTTAAAATGGGTAAGGAGAGGGTTGCATATAATAGCTTTTCAAAATGAGATTTTTCACTCATGCATGATTATTGAACTTGTTTTCTTTGTAAAGAGGAAGTGAATAGGCGTAAGATTCTGCAAAACAAGGTCGGCAAAGATATGATAGTTTGGGTAAGCATAAAGTAGGACGTTAAAAGAAGGAAACTCGATACCAGGTTCGTATGGCTAATTTTGATTCTTGTGAAATTGCCTATATGTGTAAAATTTGTTTGGTTCGTGTTAAATTGACAAATTGTGTCACATTCTTGATGTTGTTGTTGGATATTCAAAGTTGTTGTTGAACTATGAGTGATGTAATATGAGATATGAGCCAAAAGATAAATGAGAGTTTAATTTGGTAAAGAATTGTGAACAATTGCTATGATGGTATGTATGGTACCTTGTGGAAAAGAAACGAAACACTTGAGGTGTGGTAAGTTGTTGAACATAATAGTATGAACATTCTCGATTTTGGAACACTTGTAACTTGATTGTGATATTGGCTTGAGAAGTAATTGAGAACATGAACCAATGTGTAAGTTGCTTATTTGAACTTGTTGTAATTATGTGTAGTACCTTATCTACTGTTTGTGATTGTTGTGCTTGAAAATTGTACGGTGGGATCGGGTTGCGCGCCGCAACATGAAGAAATAAGGTGTGGGTTGGGGTGATAAGGGTGGCCGAGGTAATAAGGGTGGACGAGGTAATAAGGATGGAAAGCGATCAAAATTGCAAATGAAATTGATACAAAATCATTAATATGAAATTGTGAAAGGAGACAGCAGGAGAGTTTACAACCTGGGGGGGGGCATTGATTGCCCCTATGTTTTGACTACTTGCAATTTATGTTGTTGATTGGTTGTTGTTCTATTTGTTGACCTTAAACGTGCTTGTGTTGATGTTTATCTGAAATGAGTAAAAGGTGGGAACATGGTTAGTTAGCTTAATTGATTTCTTGATGTAATCTATTGGTTGTCTTGTCATCGTGATCCTTGTTTAACGGCTTGAGTTTACTTGGGACAAAGTTTGTCCATACATACCAGTACAATTCAAGTGTACTGACGTCCCTTTTGCCGGGGACGCTACATTCGTGTTATGATTGTAGGTGGTTCAGTAGCAGGCACTTTAGCGCATCGGCAGTAGTATCCTTCACCTTCCACTGCCCGTTTTGGTGAGCCCCTTTCTTCCTCGGGGCCCCGTGTGGTTCATGCCGCTTTTGTTTAGATTTCATTTTGGTTTTGTAAGGTATAGCCGGAGCCTTGTTACTGGCACGTATTGTATTCCCTTTTGTATCCTAGAGGCTCTGTAGACATGTAAACCATAGGATTCTAGTCTTATGTATATATTACGTTATGTCGGGCGTTGTAAAAAAACTACAAACTTGTTAATGAATCACTCGTATGGTTTTGTTTGTTTATTGTGAAATCATTTAGGATTAGTAAGATATTTGGTTAATGAGAAACAACCAACACAGGGGTAACACGTGGGAATGAAAGGCACCCAGGTCCGCTTGACGGGGGCAACCCGGTCAGGCGCCGGTCATGTCCCTCGATTTGGGGCGTGACAAACTTGGTATCAGAGCCTAAGGTTTTTAAAGTGTCCTAGGATGTGTCGGAGCCGTGTCTAGTAGTGCCCAACTTATCGGTGTGTTGTCGACCACATCATATAAGTTGGGGGCTGCACGGACATTTAGGAATATTACCCTTCTTCAACACTCCAAAGCGTGCGATAAAGCTTGACTATAAGATTGTTTTACAACCCGTGCGTTGAGATTCAAGGTAAGTTTAAATGCTCTTTCGTCTATTTCAAGTAGTGTTGTCATATGTCATGGCCAATGGGAAAGGACATGGGTATTATGGAGATTGCACGTGTATCTTGTTGAATAAACAATATGGATATATATAGTATAAGTACGTAGTACTATAAGTATACTTTATATGACGAAAGGATTAAAAGTGATTACCCGCACAAGAGGCAATGATTTGATAAATGATATGTAAGCTTGAATAGCACATGTTGATAGTGCGAGAAGTATATAAATGATCTTAAGGTATGAAAGAATATTGGTTATATAAGCACGTGATATATGAGAGAAAGACTATGAGATTAATGATGAGAGTGTAAGTCTCTCACATGAGGTAAAAAAAAAGTTATGAAATGAGACTCAATTGGACCCTAGGTGAGAAGACCCTTGTCTTACGAACTTTATAAGGACCCAAAAATGTACGAAGTTGCGTTACACTCATAACAGATATGCGTGGGGACTTGGAATCCCATACCTGCGTGGCTGAATAGGAGTAGGGAACTTATGAGATTAATACTATGGTGACTTAAATTTTGCTAATAGCCGGGTGTATATATATATATATATATGAGGGATAGATATATTAGGCATATGTCCCTAAAGTTTCTGAACTCAAGACTTGTGTCAAAATCCAGCACATTCACCCCATGTGGAAGAGGGAGGGCCATCGCGAGGCCACTTAAACACAATGAAAAAAGAGTGAGACCATGTAGCTATGATATTTGACTATTTTGGTGAAGACATGTGTGGTCTAGAAAAGAGATAATGGGTAACATGACTTTCTGAAAGAATATGCTAATGATAGACAACTAGCATCCCAAGAGGTTAAGGAAGGTAAATTCTTCACGCATAGCAATGTGAATGATAGGGTCAACGATTCTAGAAAATAAGAGTATGTTTGTAGCAAGACTTTTACTTATTAGAAGGTCAGGAGAAATGGAACCCAAGGAAGTACCATATGCCAAATGTGGAAGATTGCGAGTTCTTAGAATGGACTAATCATAGATTTGTGATTTAAACAAGTTTCGAGATACTAAGAAAGCCAGAACGAGTGGGAGAAATAAATGTGTTGCCACAACAACCCAAGATGGTAACTGGGGCTTGATAGAGAGCCTCTAAAGAGTCTTACAAATAGATAAGTGTTAAGTGATGTTCAGACGAACACTCTTTGCAACATATATCCCAATAAGAGTTAAGGGGTGAGCCGGATGAAATACCCAAAGTAAGAGACCACGTAATATATGGAAGAGTGCGTGGCTATTCACTAACTAGGAAGAATGAGGTGAGAAGAAATGGGGAGAAAACCTTTAAATTGAAATGGTCAGGGTTATCAAAAACAAAATTTTGCATCAGAATGGTGGACTCACTTAGGGCACAAGAGTTAATAAAAGTTATAAGGGATTAACCGCAATGCAACCGACTTGGGTGTTACTGAATAACAACAAAAGGGTCTAGATATAGTTCATGTCTACACACAATGGGAAGCGAGGTTATCGTTGGTGAAGTACTGGTGCTGTAAAATGATTAAACAAGATGTAATGGTTTTTCAAGTTCACGGGAGGAAGACAAATGTGTGGGGCAATAAAGTTATTAACTATGCACTATCTGCAAAATAGGATGGGAATGAAAGGTTCGGAATAGATTGAAAGAGGATGAAGACTCGTGACGGACTAGACATGTTTAGCATGATAACTCTTAAGCCGCAATATCAGGGAACTTTATTGGTAACTATGACATGAGGAATAGGGCGAGCTACTCAACGGAGATAGAATCAGGTGGACTAAGCCTTACGCTTAAGAGTAAAACCAAAAGTTGTTAAAGGACTGAGGAGGATTTAAAGTTTCAGAGAATACCCTTCTCGGGCTAGTGACCCTTCCTAAATCATATGCACATAAAGGTTTTTGATATACGTTTTGAGAGGTGTTTAACCGTAAGGAAGGATGGTAGGAATTTTCACAGGGGAAGTAGTGCAGTTTCTTAAATTCTATAATGCACATATGGGCAGAAGAGGTTGGTTAAGAAAAGTTAGACCACAATGTTACCTTACCTTCGATGCAATGGCGTGCAAGTTAGTGTTATTCAGGGTACGTATGCAAGTTAGCCAGTGCTATTCATTTGAGATAGGAGATCATATGAGAAAAATCATTCAACAATGCCTTTTGTTAAGAATTTTGAAGAGTTAGTAGCAATTGTTCACATGGGATCGTAACCATATCAAGGAAATTAAAGTAGAACTCAATTCGTGGAAGGTCTTATGTATGAGGAATATAATAAAGATGTTCCGCTAATGATGTAAAGTGTTAAGGTGATAGTTATGCCTCTAGGGTTGGTTTGGGGTGTGTGTTGATGCACCACGGAAAGGTTATAGCGTATGCTTCGAGATAACTCAAAGATCACGAAAAGAATTATCCGACACATGATTTGGAGCTCGCGGCAGTTGTGTTTGCTTTGAAATATGGCGGTAATATCTTTATGGGGTTCGTGTAGATGTGTTTTTAGACCACAAGAGCCTCCAGTATTTGTTCAAGAAGAAAGAGCTGAATCTTAGACAGCGGCGGTGGTTAGAATTGCTCAAGGACTATGATATGAACATATTGTACTATCCAGGGAAGGCAAATGTGGTAGCCGACGTTCTTAATCGAAAATCCATAGGTAGTTTGGCTCATTTGGGTGTGGACTAGAGACCCCTGGCTCGGGAGGTTTACTAATTAGCCAGTTTGGGGGTTTGTATCACGGCGTCAGACGAGGGGAATGTTTTGGTGCATAATGGAGCAGAATCATCATTGGTTGCGAAAATCAAGGCAAAACAATTCATGGATCCGGCATTGGTTCGGGTAAAGGAAGCAGTTATGAATGACAAGACCTCAGCATTTGTACTCAGCAGCGAGGATGGTATATTACGGTGTCAGGGTAGACTATGTGTTCCTGATGTGAACGAGCTTCGGGAAAGAGTGATGGCAGAGGCTCATGTGTTCCAGGTATTCGGTGCACCCAGGTTCCACGAAAATGTATCATGACCTTAAGGAGATCTATTGGTGGAATGGTATGAAAAGGGATGTGGCAAGCTTTGTAGCAAATGCCCGAACTGCCAACAAGTGAAGGCCGAGCATCAACGGCCTGGTGGATTAACTCAGCTTATAGAAATACCAAGGTGGAAATGGGAGATGATCAATATGGATTTCGTGGTGGGGTTACCACACACACAGCGTAAGTTCGACTCAATATTGGTGATAGTGGATCGACTTACCAAATCAGCCCACTTCCTGCTTGTCAAGTCCACTGATACTGCGGAGCAATATGCAAGGTTGTACGTCAAGGAGATAGTAAGGCTTCATGGCACTCAACTTTCTATTATCTCGGATCGCGGGGCTCAGTTGACAGCTAACTTTTGGAAGATGTTTCAGCAAGGTTTGGGAACTCAGGTGAATCTCAGCACAACTTTCCATCCGCAGACCGATGGTCAGACCGAGCGGACCATTCAGACGCTTGAAGATATATTGCGGGCTTGTGTCTTAGATTTTAAGGGTAATTGGGATAAACACTTGCCACTGATATAATTTGCTTACAATAATAGCTATCATGCTAGCGTTTAGATGGCCCCGTTTGAGGCATTGTACGGGAGAAGATGTAGGTCGCCTATCGGGTGGTTTGAGGTAGGTGAAGCGGAATTGCTAGGGCCAGATATGGTGTACGAAGCTATGGAAAAGGTCAAGGTTATTCAGGACAGAATGAAAACAGCACAGAGTCGTCAAAATTCCTATACAGACGTTCGCCGAAGGGATTTGGAGTTTCAAGTTGATGATTGGGTGTTCTTGAGGGTATCTCTTATGAAGGGAGTCATGCGATTTGGAAAGAAAGGGAAATTGAGTCCTAGGTATGTCGGGCCATATCGGATCGTTCAAAGGATTGGTCAAGTTGCTTATTGGCTATAATTGCCTCCTAAGATGTCATCAGTGCACCCGGTATTCCATGTGTCCATGTTGAAGAAAGTGATCGGAGATCCATCCACCATCATGCCAGTCGAAGCTATAGAGGCTAATGAAGATTTGTCATATGAAGAAGTTCCAGTTGCCATTCTTGATAGGCAAGTCCGTAAGTTGAGAAATAAGGAAGTTTCCTCTGTTAAAGTATTGTGGCGAAGTCAAAAAGTTGAGGAGACCACATGGGAAGCAGAAAAAGAGATGAAGGAAAAGTACCCCCATTTGTTTGATCAAGCCTAGAAGAAATTAGGTGACCCTTCTACTCCTAGTAACTGTCATCTTGTTCAAGTTATTTCCCTCTTAGTATTAGTAAAGTCTCCTTCATTTTGTAATGAGATAAATGTGTTGTTACCTTGGGTCACTTGAACCTTTCTTGATAAATGAAAGCCTTATAAAAGATTCATGTGTTAAATAAACAACTAATAGTAAGTGTAGATTGGTAATGGTTTGTTTGAGTGAACATAGTGTATTAAGATGGTTAAATAAGGTAAGAACTCAATGAAGTGACTACTTTATGTGCAATTGTAACAATGTGATAGAATATGTGCATTTGTTGAGGCAAGAAAGTATATACAAGTTGTGGAAAGTGTTGTATTTGTAAATTGTTGTTTGGTAATGTGTTTCGGGGGCACTCTAACAGGTGGATATGTCCATAATACAAAGGAAACTCTGGCGAAATTTTTCTAAAATATAAGAGTTTGTTAAAATTTTGATAGTTTGCATATCATGTCTTTCAAAACCAACTCATTTTCAAAATCATCATTCGAGGATGAATGATCTTAAGGGGGGGAGGATGTAAGGCCCCATAAAATTATTGTGCATGAAACCTAGTAGCGGTTCGGACCCTTGGTAGTGATTTAAGTTTCAAAAATGTAAAGAGTCAATTTTTCAAGAAAAGTGTCGATTCTGCGGTCAGGAGTGCGACCGCAGATCTTCTATGCGGACCGCATACCTGCGGCAGAGCTTAACAGTAGGATGGCAAAAATTGGTGTTGAGAATGCGGTCGATATGCGATCGCAGAATGGATCTGCGGACCGCAGATCTACCGCATAAATTCTCGAAGGTTTTTGATTGTCAAATCTGCGGTGCACTATGTGATTGCAGATCAAGAATGCGGACTACATTTTGGTTGCATTCTGTAACAGAACTTGTGTAAATTTTGAGGCAATTCCGCGGTCACTATGCGGACCGCATGTTGATTCTGCGATCGCAGATGCGACCGCATAATTGACCCGACCCAGGAATTTTATAAATTTCAACCCGACCTCTTCATTAAAATAACGCCTTTCTATTTCATTTTATCATATCACCTTACTAAAATTAGAGAGAGAAGAGAGGGGTTTTAGAGAGAGAAGTCCTTCATCTTCAAAGATTGTTCCAACCATTTAGTTCAAAGGATTCTAGGGCCAAGATTCAACTTCCCCAAATCAATTGAAGGTAAAAACCCTAACTATTTTTCCCTAATTTTCAGTTTTAAAATAGGTAAGGAGAGGGTTGCATATAATAGCTTTTGAAAATGAGATTTTTCACTCATGCATGATTATTGAACTTGTTTTCTTAGTAAAGAGGAACTGAATAGGCGTAAGAGTCTGCAAAACAAGGTCGGCAAAAATAGGATAGCTTGGGTAAGCATAAAGTAGGACATTAAAAGAAGGAAACTCGATACCAGGTATGTATGGCTAATTTTGATTCTTGTGAAATCGCCTATATGTGTGAAATTTGTTTGGTTCGTGTTAAATTGACAAATTGTGTGACATTCTTGATATTGTTATTGGATATTCAAAGTTGTTGTTGAACTATGAGTGATGTAATATGAGATATGAGCCGAATGATAAATGAGAGTCTCATTTGGTAAAGAATTGTGAACAATTGCTATGATGGCATCTATGGTACCTTGTGGAAAAGAAACGAAACACTTGAGGTGTGGTAAGTTGTTGAACATAACAGTATGAACATTCTCGATTTTGGAACACTTGTAACTTGATTGTGATATTGGCTTGAGAAGTAATAGAGAACATGAACTAATGTGTATGTTGCTTATTTTAACTTGTTGTAATTGTGTGTAGTACCTTATCTGCTATTTGTGATTGTTAAGTTTGAAAACTGTACGGTGGGATCAGGTTGCACGCCACAACATGAAGAAATAAGGTGTGGGTTGGGGTGATAAGGGTGGCCGAGGTAATAAGGGTGGACGAGGTAATAAGTATGGAAAGCGATCGAAATCGCAAATTAAATTGATACAAAATCATTAATATGAAATTGTGAAAGGAGACAGCAGGAGTGTTTGCAACCTTGGGGGGGCACTGATTGCCCCTATGATTGACTACTTGCAATTTATGTGGTTGATTGGTTGTTGTTCTATTTGTTGACCTTAAACGTGCTTGTGTTGAGGCTTATCTGAAATGAGTAAAAGGTGGGAAACATGGATAGTTAGCTTAATTGATTTCTTGATGTAATCTATTGGCTGTCTTGTCATCGTGATCCTTGTTTAACGGCTTGAGTTTACTCGGGACAAAGTTTGTCCATACATACCAGTACAATTCAAGTGTACTGACGTCCCTTTTGCCGGGGACGCTATATTCGTGTTATGATTGTAGGTGGTTCAGTAGCAGGCACTTCAGCGCATTGGCATTAGTATCCTTCACCTTCCACTGCCCGTTTTGGTGAGCCCCTTTCTTCCTCGGGGCCCTGTGTGGTTCATGCCACTTTTGTTTAGATTTCATTTTGGTTTTGTAAGGTATAGTCGGAGCCTTGTTACCGGCACATATTGTATTACTTTTTGTATCCTAGAGGCTCTGTAGACATGTTAACTGTGGGATTCCAGTCTTATGTATATATTACGTTATGTCGGGCGTTGTAAAAAAACTGCAAACTTGTTAATCACTCGTATGGTTTTGTTTGTTTATTGTGAAATCATATAGGATTATTAAGATATTTGGTTAATGAGAAACAACCAACACAGGGGTAACGCGTGGGAATGAAAGGCACCCAGGTCCGTTTGACGGAGGCAACCCGGTCAGGCGCCGGTCATGTCCCTCGATTTGGGGCGTGACAAGGGGGACCTTTATCTCCTAAAGCTACTCATTAGGGAATACCGTCCAAATTAGTCTGACTGCCGCTTTCTTTCATAACAGAGCCGTTATTCCAGGCTGGCATAGTAGTCTCTCGCGCGGGTGAATGAGATGCATTTCTTGAACTGGTGGTATTAGACAAGCTCTAAGGGAATAATCTCTTTCTTATTTCTGTATTTCTTTCCCATGACGACTAAGAACAGGCAAATCAAAAATTTCCCTTCGAATTTCGGACCTCAACATCCTGCTGCTCATGGTGTTTCACAATCAGTATTGAAATGAACGGAGAAGTGGTGGAACGTGCGGAACCACATATTGGATTACTCTAGTGCGGCACGTAGCAGCTGATGCCGAGTCGGCTCCTATGCCGCTAGCTATGCCCTGCTTGATCCCACTCCCCCAGCACTGTGGAGGTTCCGTAGCATGTTATGAGCACCGAGCTAAGGGGCGGTTAAGCAACTCAAGCGAACCGCCTTACCTTATTCCAACATAGGGACAAAAGGGAGAAGGATGTGAAGGTCGCCTCGTTAACCATACCTCTAGTCGGATGAATGGAGGACCGACCTACCCGGGTTTTCTTGAGCGTTGATGGGTTTTGGAGTGCCTGTCAAGGACGCTAGCGCATACCCCAGGGTGATCATCACCACCTGCACCTCACATCTCGGCCCAGTGGAACGTGTAACCCGCCTACTGTTCCATTCAAATACATTTGTTCCTTTAATCATAGCTTAAAAGAATGTAGCAGCGAGGGACAACCCGCCCATACAGCCAGCGGGGAGGATGGCACTACTGGCAAAGACCGTCTGGCGAAAACGCCGCAGGCGCGAAGCGTGGTAGGCCTGCGCCGGGGGAGCATACCATAAGGAGGAAAGGGAGCCCGGACGGTGGAAGAGCCAAGGCAGGCCGGGTGATTTGACAGAAATGGAAGGCTTTTCCTTATTAGAGAAGGCCCTATGGAGTAAAGGGAAGTGGATGAATTATTTGAAAAAAGAGGGAACGAGCCTATATCAAATAGAAAATGAAATAAAGCAAATTCCATGAATAGATAGAGTCAACGGTACAACAGACAGTGCTGCCTACACGCGAATTAGCTTCCGAGGTTAAGCAGTCTCCATTTGACTACAGGATTTGCGAATGAATGCTGGGCTGGGCCACCTTAAATGGCATGAGCCGCATGCGGGGAGACCCGCACGTACGGTTTTTAGGGGGATCTGTTCTAAAAATCGGCCGGCGCCCACCCAACTAGAGGGACTAAGAAATTAATTAAGTACAAAACTTATCTGCAAGCTTTACCTTATTCTGATCATTTAGAGGGCGATCGCGGGGTTACTGAATGAAGTCCTCCATTTCTTTCGGAGGTGCTGACCCGCAGCGAGGCAGAGATGACTAAGTGACATATGGAATATAGCGACAACAACAACATGTCATAGAAGGAGATAACAGGTGGAGCCAACGACCCACTAAGACTAATGTATCTATAAATACATCCCCGAGCGGCAGTCAAACGGGGGCGTGAATGCGAGATGACAGCGGAATGATCGGCCGGACAGAGGCTGGGGCTGCTTCCTTCCCACCACGTCCTTCCTTGTGTGTCGGAGATATAAAGAGAGTGCACCGGAAAAGAATGGGGACTGGATCGATGTATTCTATGGTGAAGCATCTGAAGCATAACTGCACACTTACACAATCTTTGCGGAGAGATAGGAGCATTCGGTCGAAACGGTGAACTACACTTGCTTCTGGATAGATGTGTGGGATAGAAGGCTCGTGGTACCTGCTGCCCCCCGTCCTCCTCTACTTTGAGAACTGTGTGAATGGAGAGTGGGAAGAAGAGAATGAGGTCCACATACGGAGTCGCGCACTTACTTGAGCAGTGCGGGAGACTGGGGAAAGGGTCGAATAAACTCCCCTGGGGCCGGAAAAATAAGAGACGAAGCTTTACTTAGATAGGGCTTTGATTGGTATTTTTTTTTCTTAGTGATTGGAAAGGAGGGCACCTAGGTATGTTATAGAAAGGGAAGGCGGAAGCATCGAATGGCGAAGAGAGGCGGCTCGGCAGGGAAGGAATGGGAAATCGTCAAGGATTACTTTTTTGTTGGCGGAACGAAGGGCTAAATAGCGAGAGTGATTCTCTGAGCCGATCTGGATTTCCAACGCCTCGGGAAACTGGTCGAGATAGATGACAACACATTTTCCCCCTCTTCCTTACCGGTAAGGCAATCTTCTCTTATGGCCTTCACCCCCCGCCCGGAAATAGTGATCCAAGCCCCTTTCTAATCTATTCATTTCTGCAAGCAGGGAGGATCTAGAGCGTTGCCCCCTCCTATTCGAGGTTTTTCCTCGCCCCACTGGCACCCAACCTTCCTTTGGCTCTTCCTTCGGTTTGCCTCCACGAACGCGCCACTTAGGAGCCTTACTCATATTCCAAAGTTGCTACTTCAAGTCAAGCGCAAGCGCCCCCTTCTATTGCATAACTTAAAAAAGCTATAAACAAAGTACCAAAGTTGTTGCGGGAACGATACGCTTTGGTTACCGGCAAAGGCTTCCAAAGGTGACCAGCTTTCCATACTAGTTGTTACCTTAAGCTGCCATTTTTCCAATATTATTGAATAGCATGGCATGGGGCTAAGCAAACTCAAGTGGGAGAGCCGTGTTATGGGTGACCTTATTGCACAGTTCAGAGAGCACTTGTGTATGTGATGCAAGTGAACGTCTACGAAAAAGTTGTCGTAAAGTTTCATTCTTCATTCTGTCGTTGACCTTGTCTATGTTTCTGTGATGGCCCAAGGACACTCATTCTTCAGCCGTAGAGAGACTTTTGAATTGCGAGGTACCATTACGAGCTCAACATATACGAGTGTTATTCCGTGAAATAACTCGAATTTCAAATCATTCACTTGCTTTAACTACTCATGCTATCGATGTAGGCGCATCAACTCCGTCCATGTGGGCTTTTGAGGAGCGGGAGAAATTGTTGGAATTCTTTGAAAGAGTCTCGGGAGCCAGGATGCATGCCAGTTTCATACGACCAGGTGGAGTGGCACAAGATCTGCCTCTTGGTATATGTATAGATATTGATTCATTCACACAACAATTTGCTTCTCGTATCAACGAATTAAAAGAGATGTCAACCGGCAACCGTATCTGGAAACAACGATTAGTGGATATTGGTATTGTCACTGCACAACAAGTAAAGGATTGGGGATTCAGTGGTGTAATGTTAAGAGGTTCTGGGGTATGCTGGGATTTGCGAAAAGCAGCACCTTACGATGTTCATGACCAATTGGATCCTGACATACCAGTAGGTACCAGAGGAGATCGCTATGATTGTTACTGTATTCGTATAGAAGAGATGCGACAAAGTGTTCAGATCATTGTGCAATGTCTTAATCAAATGCCTAGTGGCATGATCAAAGTCGATGATCATAAGCTATGTCCTCCATCACAATATCGAATGAAACTATCCATGGAATCGTGCGCTGTGTGAAACATATATCATCGCCGTTCTTAATCGAGACTCGGGTTAAGCTCCGTCTTGGAACCTTGTGGGGTTAGGAGTAAAGCATCCCGAGGTTGGCTCATCTTGTTGATCGTGGAGAAGCATTGGGAACCCCAATTGTTTTTTCGAGCCGTTTCTTTTCCCGTCCCCCTGCCACGGCATAGCGCTTCGCTTCCGGTTCTTCGGAAGAATCAACTTACGTCTCTCTTCTTCATTGATTTGGGGGAAAAGGAACCATCTACCAGTTGGTAAGCTAGGCATCAAGTAAGTGGTTTGATGAGGATAACTAAGCTGACACGCCGGAGTTGGCTGTTGGCAAAACAGGGTGGTGCCTTACCGCACCGCAGGCGGACGCGCGATAACGTTCGTGGTGGTGCTTCAGGATTCCAATGTGTACTGCGTCTAAGATCAGAACGAGCTTGCCGGCGGACCATTTCCATCCCATTCTAGAGTGAGCTGGAGCACAGCCATCTGAACTAGCTAAAAGCTATCGCTTTGGGTCGAAGCACTAAAAGAAAAGGACCAGGAAACGCAGCAGCATAGGAACCACGGGACCCCCTACTAGTAAAGGGAAAATGCAAGTGCGCTCCTGCGCACCTGCTGAAAAGGCCCTTTCCCTTTTTAATAATATAAGGTAAGCTTTATAGCTCCAACCTAGTATAGGTTGGGTTGCTGGATATGGGATCCTCGTAGTAGGCTTGGACCAAGATCCGGCCGAGAGAGGGCAGTCTTTAGAAACAATAGGTTGGGAAAGCAAGAGAACGCTTCGCATTTTCTTATCTTCTTCCCACCCTAGGAATAGCAAAAAAAGAGGGCTTAGCATTATTGAACCAATGATAAAGCATTAACACCTTCCTCATTGGGGCTCCGCGTACTAGGAAAAGGCTGATGCGATGGGAAATCGGCCACTAGTTACAAAGCTCCAATAAGGTATCGAGAGGGCTATCACAGTCAGGTGCAAATTGATTACCCCTATTTGTAAACTACCCCTCTTCCTATTTAGGGAGTTGAGGCGAAAAATGTCTTGATGAACTATTCGCCACGCACCGGCCACATTCACTTGCTTATCGTAGACGCTGTAAGTACACAGTGCCCCACAAGTTGGCTGCGTTTTTCCGGAATGCGGTCCGAGATAACTGTAACCATGTTTATATAGAAATATATCTTCGATGCTGTCATTTAGAAATGTCCGCATCAACCGCTGTTTCACCTCCCAAAGAGCAAAGTTGGCTTGATGAGCGCAGATGAGGAAGCGGGAGCAAGAAAACCAATAATTAGTTTCTTATCCTGCTACTTAAGGTTAAGGGGCAAAGAGAAGCGCTTTTACTACTGAGAAAGCGATCGGTAAGCGCGAAGGTTCAAGACATAGTCGAGCGTTAGCGAATCTAGATTCTCATAGCGAGGCGCTTCGAGTTAGCGAAGCACTATAGTAGCGCCGAAGCCCTATGTGCTATAATGCTGAGCCATAGATGGTCCGCCTTCTCTATAGAAGCAGTCAACTAAGTTCTGAATGAATTAGCTCCTTGGTAATGGCTTAATCTATAGATAGAAAGCCCTATGATGGGAAACTACCACGTTTGGTTTGGAGAGAGATGTGACCGGTTATATAATAGGGGAAGCAGATGCAAGCATTTTATTTCAATAGCCAGCCAAATGACTACAGGATCATCGGTCTACTGTACCTCAATTCACCATTTCGAACCTTATACATAAGGTTTTTCCGTACCAGCTCCTTCTACCTATACCGCAGTTGAAGCACCTAAAGGAGAATTTGGTGTCTTTCTAGTCAGTCATGGAAGCAATCGTCCCTACCGTTGTAAAATAAGAGCACCTGGCTTTGCCCATTCACAAGGACTCGATTCTATGTCCAAACATCACATGCCAGCAGATGTGGTCACCATCATAGGTACTCAAGATATTGTGTCTGGATAGGTGGATAGATAGGACTACTAGTTGCTCGATCGGGACCTTAGCTTTATTGCAAGCCAAAAACACAATTTATACGCCCCCTTTCTTTATTTAAGGAGATTCAATCCAATTATCAGCCCCGATACAGAAAGGAGTAAAGAAAGAAGAGTTCAAGACGGCTATAACAGTAAGAGAGAACCCCCTCATCTCGTGGCTAGGAACATCTATGTAAATGGGATAGGATTCATAGTGCCAGTTAGGGGTTGGTATAAACCTTCATTCATCTTCTTCGATCTTCCTTGGAATATCCATCATCTTGGTCTCAACCTTGTTGAGCTCTACCTGATTGAAAGTTCCTATTTTGCTGCCTCTTCGATCGTCTCTAACTCCCTAAAAAATTAGACTACTTGGTAACCTAGATGGTCAGGGTCTTTCCTTACCTTAGCTGAGCTTTATGTCCCTTCAACATTCCTCTTCATCTTGCCTTGTCTTGGGCACCGCAGTGGACTGATTATCCTATATATAATATCTACTCTAAAGATTAAGAGGATAGAGGGTCTCCCTTCCATAGATTCGATTGGGATTGATTCTCAGGATCGAGCCTTTATCGGAGGCGTGCCTACCGACACCTGTCAAACTCTTCAGCTTGCATGACGTCTCCTTCCATTTGCTCCAGCTATGAAAGAAAAGAATGGGTGCAACACTTTATTCTCTTTTACCGCTCTTTGTTTACTTCTGGCCTTCCCGAACTCCTACACGGGCAGAGTCAGAACTTGGAGTAAGCACCTTTCCATGGGCAATCTACTCAAGAGTTTAGGCCCCTAATTCGGTCTATGTCTGGGCTGCTACCGTACTCAAAGGCGAGGGGCTCCAAAAGCGGATGCGATCGGCCTCAGAGGAGAGGGGCTCCAAAAGTGGATGCGATCGGCCTCAGAGGAGAGGGGAGGTAGCTTGGGATTCTAGGCAAAGTGCTTTTTTGGTATATAGGCCTTCGTATAGAATAGGATTTTCATTCCTCCTGCCAAAGCTAGAAAAGACAGGAGCTCTCTCTTTTTTCCAGCCTTTTTTTATTTTAAAGGCATATGGTGCGTTCTCGCTTTCAGGTGGAATTCAAGTCAAAATCTAGTACAAGGAGGAAGCGAAAGGCTAGCTACCAGGTATGAAACAGAGTATGACTATAATAAATCATAGAGGAGTTTGGAGCATGCCCATCCCATTAGATATGTTTTGAGCTTCCCCTTTCCTAAGATCCTGAACGTGGTGCTGACTCATGAACTTTGTTACTGGTTTGACCGCTTTGTTGGCAAGTCATGTAAGGAAAGGTCTGTTCATTTGTCCAGAAATATGTTTTCGGCCTATCTATCGATTGAACCAGGGGCTGGGCTCTTGTTGACAGACATAAGAAGTGGGATTAAGAATAGGGGAAGAGCAGCTCTACTCATACTCCTGCTTATGGAAAGACATAAGAAGGACCCTATAAAACATGCAAGATTTCTTAGTAAGCCCTTGTTGGCATATCAGGTGCCATTGAACACAGTCCAGGGAAAGCATCTATCTATAATGATAGTGATCCATCGCCTTGACTTGAGTCTCCACCACATCTATTTCCTACCCGCTTGTTGCGGTTGGTTAGGCTAGGCCGGTTAGAACCTCTCCGCAGTTCTCGATTCTGATTGAACTAAGGAGGATCGGTATTGTAAGACCCCGTAAAATTTTTGTGCATAAAACCTAGTAGTTGTGGTGTCATGGTCCGAATAATGTGTTAGGAATGGTCGCAAGCTCGCCGCGGTTCGGACCCTTGGTAGTGATTTAAGTTTCAAAAATGTAGAGAATTAATTTTTCCGAAAAATGTCAAATATGCGGTCAAGAATGCGACCGCAAACCTGACATGCGGACCGCATTCTTGCCGCAAAACGTTCCAGAGAGTTTCCCAAAAATCGTGTCAAAAGTGCGGTCGATATGCGATCGCATGTCAAATCTGCGGTGCACTTTGCGACCGCGGAATCAACATGCGGTCCGCATAGTGACCGCATTCCTTAACAGAACCTGTGTAAAATTTGGGGCAATTCTGCGGTCACTATGCGGACCGCATGTTGATTCTGCGGTCGCATAGTGCACCGCATAATTGACCCCGGCCCGGATTTTTGTAACATTTTGACCCGATCTCTTCTTTAATATAACACACTTCTTCTTCATTTTATCATATCATCTTACCAAAATTAGAGAGAGAAGAGAGGGTTTTTAGAGAGAGAAATCTTTCATCTTCAAAGATTGTTCCAACCATCTTAATTCCAAGGGATCTTAGGACAAGGATTCAACTTCCCCCGTCTTTTCAAGGTAAAAACCTTAACTATTTTCTTTGATTTTCAGTTTTAATTGGGTAAAGAGAGGTTTGCATATAATAGCTTTTGAAGATAGAATTTTTACACACATGCATGATTATTGAACTTGATTTCTAGTAAAAAGAAGTGAGTAGAAGTAAGAGTCTTCAAGAACAAGGTTGGCAAGAGTAGGATATCTTGGGTAAGCATAAAGTAGGAGGAAAAATCATCACCAGGTATGTATGGCTAACTTTGATTCTTGTGAAATCGCCTATATGTGTGAAGTTTGTTTGTTTCGTGTTAAATTGACAAATTGTGTGAAATTCTTGATGTTGTTGTTGGATATTCAAAGTTTGTTGATTGAGTTATGAGTGATGTAAAATGAGAGTTTAATTTGGCAAAAGAATTGTGAATAATGACTATGATGGCCTATATGGCACCTTGTGGAAAACAAACGAAACACTTGAGAATTGGTTCATTGTGGAAAGAGATGAAACACTTGAATTGTGGAAATATTGTAACATGGTTGTGATATTGAATTGAGAAGAAATTGAGAACATGAACCAATGTGTAAGTTGCTTATTTGAACTTGTTGAAATTGTGTGTAGTACCTTATCTGCTGTTTGAAATTGTTGTGTTTTCAACTGTAATGCGGGGTCGTGTTGCGCGCCGCAACGTGGTGAAATAAGGTGTGGGTTGGGGTGATAAGGGTGGCCGAGGTAATAAGGGTGGTCAGGGGCAATAAGGATGGAAAGCGATCGAAATCGCTATTGAAAATTGATACAAAATTCAATAATGTGAAATTGTGAAAGGAGACAGCAGGAGAGTTTGCAACTTGTGGGGCACTGATTGCCCCTTTGTTTGACTACTTGTGCTTTACATGATTGATTGGTTATTGTTAAATTGGTTGATTGTAGAAAGTGCTTTGTGTTGAGAATTATTTGAAATAAGGAAAATGTGGAAACATGGTTGGCTCTGGCTTAATTAATTGTTGATGTAATTTAATGGCTTGAGTTTACTTGGGACAAAGTTTGTCCATACATACCAGTACAATTCAAGTGTACTGACGTCCCTTTTGCCGGGGCGCTACATTCGTGTCATGATTGTAGGTGGATCAGTAGCAGGCACTTCAGCTCATCGGCAGTAGTATCCTTCTCCTTCCACTGCCCGTTTTGGTGAGCCCCTTTCTTCCTCGGGGCCTTATGTGGTTCATGCCACTCGGTTTAGATTTCATTTTGGTTTTGTAAGGTATAGCCGGCCTTGTTACCGGCAAGTATTGTATTTCCCTTTTTGTATCCTAGAGGCTCCGTAGACATGTAAACTGTGGGATTGTGGCCTATGTATATGTATGGGGCGTTGTAAATATAAATTATGAACTTGTTAGTGAATTAATCACATGGTTATGTTTATGCATTATGAAATCAGTCATTATTGGTAAAATATTTGGTTAATGAGAAACAATCAACACGGGGTTAACGCGTGGGAATGAAAGGCACCCAGGTCCGCTTGACTGGGGCAACCCGGTCAGGCGCCGGTCATGTTCCTCGATTTGGGGCGTGACAGGTATTGCTGGGGGAGATTGTTCTTCCTCAGCTGGCTTGTTAACCATGGTCTCTTGAAGGTTTCATTCTTTTACCAGCTCTCCCAGCCAACAACCTGCTAACCCTAAGCTTGCAAGCACCTTGGTCACATCTAAGTCCCTATTCTATTGTTCTATTTTGGGATGGAAAGAAAAAAATCTGCCTTTTGCGGGATGAATCGCTCGAAAGCACGGGATGGGCCTTCCCTTCCTTTACATTATCCACCACCATGTCCTATCCACTCTCCCCAAATCTCTACTCGTAATATGAAGAAGAAAGATAAGGAAATCCAATTAGAGATAAGCTCCCCATGAGCATCATGGCATAGGTAAAAGGGAACGAGGAGGCAAGCCCCCCATCTTGTTCTCTTTTTCTCCTTGAGTCGGATGAATCGAGGGTTCCAATCCTTCCAAAAGTGATAGATATGTTTTGTTTCTTGGCACTCTCTTAGACTATCTATCCCTTTATACCTGGGTATAAAAGACAGAAAGAAAGTAGCTTCTTTGATATGGTTCAGTAAATAGGAATCCCAGTAATACACTAAACATAGGAAGAACATAGGAATATGGGTCCATATAGGAATGAAGAAAGGGCATGATAGACTAGCTTGATTCCAAGCCAAGCAGCAGGGCATGATCAGTCTTATAGGGCGGGGAATTGCATTCGCTAATAGAGCATCCTACGATCGCACCCTAGGAGAGTGCAAATGGCAAGTTGAATGGTTTGGTTCCACTTAGTAGCCCAAATCTGCCCCTTTAACACGCAAGTACGCTTTAGCTACTAAGCTTCGAAACAACCCATAGGCTTACTTCGAAGTAGGAGCTTGAACTCAAGTATTAGAATGAGTCTTATTAGGTTTTCCTTGGGGGAAGGCTCCCCCCAACCCCCGTGAGTCCCGTCCTGCCCTGCCTTGAACTAGAACTCGGAAACCAGGACACATAACTATAAGAGAGTAGCTGCCAAAACAAGCTCTCTAAGGTCGCACCTAAGATTCGAAGGAATCGCTTGAGAACTAACTTCATACCTGAAGTTAGCTTGTGTACGCATAGCGTTATCTTATCTTTGAATACTTCATTTTATGCGGGTAGAAAGATGTTATTTGTGTGGTCCGTTCTAGTGACAACATTTCAATTCTATTGTATTTATGTAGGAGCCGTTGTTTTTGCTTTGTTTTCCGGATTGGTACGCTTTCTTTTCTAAATACCCTTCTCTCATAGGTCGTTGCATTTCAGGCCATTTACGATTGTTTAAAGTGCCTTATATTATAAATTATAAAGAAAGTCAAGATTGTTCTTGCGGTGAAAAGCGTACTTACTTGCTCTTGCTGCTTTTAATTTAAGAGCAAGTCGGTCTAGCTTCTTACTCTTTCACCTTTCAAAGAAGTCGAAATAGAAAGGGGTAGGAAAGATCCTGTGTACCTTGTTCAAGTTGCGGATCTCCTTCATTAGCTTTGAGTTCATTGTTGTTTTTCTGGTTCTCTTTTAAAAGGGGTCGTGGGGGAAAAGCCCTAGCCCCCCTACATGCATTAAGAAACGATGGCTCAAACGAAGCAAACCATTTCTCATAAGAGAATAGAAAATCACAAGAAATATTTGATCAAAAGTGACTAGAAAAGAGGCGGTCGAGCAGGAATGAGTGGTAACTATGTTGATTGGGTGCAATTTATAAATTAGGAAAGATTAGACAAAATCCTACCAATCTAAATCAAAGTTTCCAACAGTGAAAGACTGTCCCTATCGTCGTGTTGCTTACGTCCATGTAGTCCAAATCTCCGCTTAGGAAAGAAGTCCATGTTTACTTTTTGTGAAAGGGAAACTGGCTTTCTGTTAGACAGTGCTCGAGAGAAATTTTCAGTTGGGAGCCAGTCTTTTGCAGCTAGGAGACATTGTTGTTATGTTTTCCAATTATGAGCCATTGTTGTGTGGTCCCTTTCGAGCGGTTCCTTCTTTTCTTTTTTCGATGATTTAAAGGCGACAGCTCTTTTCACCAAGGAATTAGGGCTTAGAGCTATGAGCTATAACACATACGCAAGAAGGAAGAATGCCTTAATGGACATGTACGCTAAGGAAGGTAGTCGCTTGCTTGTTTGGTGTGTTTGGAACTGGATTGTTTAAACGGGTATGCTAAGTCTCCTTGGGACTTAGCTCTAAAGATGAATTCCCGGTTAGCCGATTACCTTGCCCGGTTAGGAGAATAGTTAGAAGTAGGAAAAGATGCCGACACCAAACAGTTAAAGAATTCTCCGTCGCTTCAAGACTGCCAGCCTATTCACTTTGAGCCGAAGCAGACGCTGCCCATGGTGAGCCTTTTCCTTTGTGAACATTTGTGTGCCCATAAGCCATGACAAAAACTGGGCTTCTAGACGCCTTACAATAAAGAAGCCCCGGCCCCTCGGTGTCTTACACGTCTTCTTCGACCCTGCCGAAGCAGCTTTCTTTCTTTAGGTAGTGAAGTCACTCCGATTTGTGTATGAATTGATGCTCTAAAATCTGTATGTTGCCCCTAGTTACTTAATTGTATTCAACTTCTATCGCAGATCTGTTATTTCTATTTCTTTCCATTAGCTCTCCAAGATTCCAATCTTTCCATTCCTTCCTAAGAAAGAATTTTTTAAGTTTTGTTGAATGATTTTTTCTTGTCTAAGCATCCCCCTATCGTGCTAATAAGGTGCCTTTTCTTATTCTGAAAGCTATCCTTCTATGGCCATTTTCTTTTGGTATAGTTCTTCTAGCTCCTGTCCCCACAGCCCCTGATGGGCAATGCTCTTGGTGAGTCACTTCATCTTTCACGATCGATGGTAAATCCTCTTGCTTAGCCTATTTCCTTTTCCCTTTGAGTTCAATCCTATCGGCCTTTGAGTCAGCGCTTTCGTAGCCTGCCTTTCCATTATTCGCTCTATTTCAATCATTTCTTTTGTTAGATGGAGTACCCGGGTATTCTCTTGTCTTCCCATTCCTCTATCTCTCATTTCGCGCATGCGCTTTGCGCTCTTGGCTTAACAACATCAAAGAGAAATCGAACCTCTTCCAGTTCAGTGTTAACAAAAATCCATTTGATGTCCCCCCCTCCCCACCTCCTTTCTCCGTTAGTTTAGCTGTAACGGCCAAAGACGCATGAAGCAGTTTCTCTATGGGAAATTGAAAACGTCAAAGTAAGCTGTGGCTTATAAATAGGAAGATAAGTCGTTAGCGGACCGACTTGACAGGACCTTTTCTCAAAAAAAAAAAAAATTCTTGCAACTACGAAAACCACAACACAAGCACTCCTTTTCCATTTATTCTATCTAAGAAAAAGAATTCAGCATAGCCCCCGACTGTCCCGCCTTTTCATTTCTTGATCGATATAAAACCAAATGGTCGAGGGCTCTTTTTTAGTGATTTCCCCCCTGACCTCAATGGGAGCGGGGATTTGTTTCTCCTCGGGCAACTCGTCCACGTCTGCAAGATACTTGACGGCGTCGATGAGTTTTTCCAGCATGACTTCATCCCGCACTCCTCCTTGCTCACGGGCAACTTCTCTTACCTACAGACAGATTTCTTGCAAGAGCCTTTCACACTGGGCGGCATTCTCTTCAGTCTCCTGATGCAATTGCGCTATTTCAGCAAGCGCAGGAGCAGGACCCGCGCAAAAGGGTAATGAAGGGGCGAATGCTGGAAAAGCAAAAGCAACCCAGAAAGGTATTTTCTCAAAAATCTGACTTACGCTTTTAGAACAATAAATCCAGTGGAAATTTATCATTGTAATGAATGAATAAAGGAAAAATGAGATTAAGATGTACTTAAATTCCGAATGTAACTGTAAATTTCCCTCTATCAGGAACCCGCTATTTCTTATGTTTGTTTGAACCATATAGAAAATATATGGATATCGAAGAAGAATTAAGCTCGCGGAGATTAATAAAATAGAAAGTATCATAGTACGGTGTCCTTTTTTGTCTGTGCGCTATTTTTATTTGCCTTTCAAGATATTGCGTGTAAAGAGAAAGATAGCCAGTCCTCTTGGGCGGCCGAGAGTGTTATGTAAAAAGGACAAAGGAGGATCCTATCCTAAAGGAGAAGGAGGAGGAGTAGGAGCTTGCTTTAGTGGCGGAATCGAAGCCAAGAAATTATTTCATGCCATGACGATCTATATGGAAGTGAAGTTTTGTTGATGCATTCCTCTTGAGAATGAAGAAGAAGAGAGATCCTTTTTTCAACAGGAAACTTTAGTCACGCAGATCTTCTATTTCGCCGGAATTCATTGATTGCTCCGTACGAATTTACAACGAAAAAACTGCTATTCGTTGTAAGATTACTGAAGGAAAGGTTGGTCATAAATTTGGAGAGTTTGCTTCTACATGGAAACGAAGACCTTTGAGAACAAATATTGGTCTGGGAAGAAAAAAGGGAAAAAGTAAAGTCTAAGCGCATATGGCATGAAAAGGAAATCCTATTTCGGTAAGACTTGCTCAGAATCATAGTTCAGATTCAAGTTGGTGGCGACCGCGAAAGTCACCGAATGGGTCAGTCTTTTAGTTCTCCTATATTAGAATATCAAAGGAGGACATTGCAGATGCCCAGGGCTGACACGACCTCTTCTAAGGCTAGAAGACCACTGGAAGACACCCAGGACTATAGCATGTCGTGAAAGAAGCACACTGGACGGGCATTCTTCGACCGTGTCTCCGGGGCATAGTTGAATGTAGATATCATGAACGCGAGGTGCAGGTTACCAGGCCGAGAAACCCATGCAACCATTCCCCTATGTGCCAATCGCTAGCGCATCCAGGGCCCCGGTGCCCAGCTCAGCAGGAGAGGCCTAGCCTGATCCGAGAAGTGCTAATTCGGTTGAGATAGACTTCATTCAAGAATGCCACCACCCCGGGAATCACTAAGAAAACAAGTGCTAAGTTTCATATCAGTGAATAAACTGAAAGGAAAGAAGAGACCTTTCTCGCTCAGCGCCTAAAGCGCACTATGCTCCGCTTCAACAAATGAGAGTTTTTGGTGGAACCGGTGAACCAAACGAGCTGGTTAGATGAGTGGGACAGATGGCTCGTAGTACCTGCTGGTACGGCTGCGTAGTTGAAGGGAAGGAGCCTAAATCCACCCCCTTCTTTTTTTCTTTGAAAAAAGCAGTAAGGAGTAAGGAGATTAAACTCTCGGATGAGACTAAGAAACTACCGACCGTTTCGACGCGTCCTTGACCTATTTTGATTAAGATCAAAAACCTATCTCTAAAGTGGAGCCTAGTTTAAGCTGTCAAACAAGTGATGATTGAATGAAAGAAAAACCACTAGTAGGGATATGGATGGAGTCTCGCTCAGTAAAGAGAGTTGTAGGATTCGTAAAACGGGAGAAGAACCTTTACTTTCAAATGTCAACTGTTTCTTCCTGGTACGAGGGCCTTGAAACCATACTGCCCCCGCCCGATCAAGTACCTGGTTCTTCGCTGGTAGGCCTACTTAGGTTAGGGTTCCAAACCTCAGTTCTTACCAACCTCCGGTGTGTAATCTACATCTTTCTAGCTAGAACTCGGTCGAATTAGAATCATTGATTCCCTCTGCTGTCAATTTCTTATTCATTCATTGCGTTCGGCCGGTGCTCCTTTCTCATCTCAAACCATAACTACTCTGAACGTTAGGGTAGATAAGGGAAGACCGCATGAGCGAAGCAACCAAAGGAACTTGACATATCCGAACCGAACGATAAAGAATTATAGCATTGCCTATCACGAGCAACCTCGCTCCTTGATTGGCGGGGAGGAGTATCTAAAAGTATGAGGCCAAGGATGTTGCGTTTTGACTTTGTCTCCCGGGATCCACCACAGGTTGGGTTTGAGAGTCGTGTGATGGGTGACTATCCAGCACGGTTCGGAGAGCACTTTTAGTCTGCGCTGGCAAATGGAAGACCCCCTATCAAGCAAGAAGGAAGCGGCTCTTCCCACGGCGGAGTCCCCATTGACTCTATTTATTATTATGGTAGATCAGTGTATCAATATGTCAATCTGAGATCTTATTTCAGTTCGATACGTCCACCTATGAGACTCTCCTTTGGATTTTGTCTCGGTAGGTGTATTATTATACATTTTCCCAAAAGAACATTCATTCATTTCTTTCTTCCCCATTGACTACGACGACTGAAACGACGCGAAAAATCCAGACCCGTAAAGGAGAAGGGCCGGTGGGGGGCATTTGGGAAAGTCGGGTCAATCGGGTGTCTTCATTCAAGCGACGATACAGAAGAATAACAAAATGAAGTGAGAGGCCGGGGGGCAGGGAAAAGAGTCGAGTCGATCAGGCTCGACAATCGGGAGAAGCAAAACGAAATCAGGATTTGGCCAAAAAAGAAGCAAGGCTATGCATACTATGACCGATCACCATCGATAAAGAAGAATCTTTCTAAATCACTTCGTGTCAGCAAGGCCTTCTAGCATCTGAAATACGCCAGGATTGTAAATGACATAGCATTCCTAATAGAAAATGACGACTCCTTCAGAAAAACAAACTTATTCAAGTTCTTTTTCCCAAAGATGTCCCTCTCCGACCGCCCGACGAGTCATCTACTTAAAATGACCCTCCACGCAGTCCGCCCTTCCTTGAATTATTTGGTCATGCAATACTTATTGAATACAAAGAACAAAATTCATTTCGACCCCGTCGTAGTTCTCAATCATTTCATGGCACCGGGCGTGGCCGAACCATCTATGATGGGTGGAGCTAATGCACAGTGAAGAAACTTAGATAAAAGAATATGTTCTTGCATCGCTTTTTTGTAGAAAGCTCGACCAGCGAGAAAAAGTGTTTGGCTGAAGCCAAAAAGAGGGTGACCCACTTTATTCGCCAAGCGAATGATCTTCGCTTCACGGGAACAACAAATACCACCATCTCGCTCTTTCCTTTCTTCGGTGCTACCTTTTTTTTCCAAGGGATGGGGTTGGGGTGTATAATAACCTTTTTTTAGGATGCCCGGGAACAACTCCTATGTCAATTAAGGATAAAATGTTGGAACCTCATGTGTAAGGATAAGGTAATGGAATTGATAGAGAAATTCATATACCTAAATAGGATACGAGAATTGATAAGGGGAATAGAGATCATGATAGAGATCATACTGAGAAACAGAAGAATTCCGTACGGGTACAACAATTATTTGAACAAAGTGAAAAAATATTCGATCTTTGTTGTATAATAGAACAAACACTAATACCTTAATTGAATCGGTCAAGATCTAATCTGTTTATCAAAGTGCTTCTCCGATTGCTCAAGACATCTCTTTTCAACTGAGGAACAAAACAAGATCATTTCATTCCATTTTTGTTAAACTAGTGAAGGATATTCCGTTAGTAATGAAAAAAGAGGTGGAGGGGATCCGTATATGTTGTTCAGGTCGATTAGAAGGTGCAGAAATAGCTAGAACTGAATGCGGAAAGTATGGAAATACATCTCGTAATGTATTTAACCAGAAAATAGATTATGCTCCTGCGAAAGTATCTACTCGTTACGGAATCTCAGATGTCAAAGTGTGCATTTCATATAGTAAAAAAAGGTGACGTGCTATATCAGAAACGTACGAAATATAGTAAATATCGTAAAGGCAGATGTAGTAGGGGTTGCAAACCGGATGGTACACAACTTGGTTTTGGAAGATATGGCACTAAAAGTTGTAGAGTTGGTCGTCTTTCATATCGAGCCATTGAAGCAGCGCATCATGCCATAATCGGACACTTCCATCGTGCTATGAGCGGACAATTCAAAAGAAATGGTATGATATGGGTAAGAGTTCTCGCATATATCCCTATTACCGGGAAACCGACAGAAGTAATAATGGGAAGATGAAAGGCAAATCCTACAAGTTGTATTGCTCGTGTGTCCAGGGGACAATTCCTATTTTAAATGTATGGTGTGAGTTTGTCAAATGCTCGAGAAGTCGCTACATTAGCGGCGCATAAACTATGTTCGTCAACCAAGTTTGTTCAGTGGTCGTAAGCATATAAATCTAACCCAAATTCTCCATTTTGGTAAATGCCAAAGCGTTCCATTTCGGCGGATTGAAAGAGCCATCAATCACTATGATCTCTTTCTTAGAAAAGAAATTGCGTAAATTCTTCCTTTTTTTCTCTCATGCATTCCGTTGGTCAACAACCAACGAAAGTGCTCTATACTTCTTCACTACTGGTACGTGGAAGGTGGAAGAAATGAAGTCTCTCTTTTTTTGGGGGGGGAGCAGAGCAGTCAAAGAATGAACCAAACCAAATGATTATTCTAGAATGGCTATTCCTCACAATTGCTCCTTGTGATGCAGCGGAACCATGGCAATTAGGATCTAATGACGCAGCAACACCTATAATGCAAAGAATAACAGACTTACATCACGATGTCTTTTTCTTCATTATTCTGATTTTGGTTTTCGTATCATGGATCTTGGGTCGCGCTTTATGGCATTTCCACTATAAAAAAAATCCAATCCCGCAAAGGATTGTTCATGGAACTACTATCGAGATTCTTCGGACCATATTTCCTGGTATCATCCTTATGTTCATTGTTATACCATCATTTGCTCTGTTATACTCAATGGACGAGGTAGTAGTAGATCTAGCCATTACTATAAAAGCTATTGGACATCAATGGTATCGGCGTGCGCCTCTTCGCGAGGATTATTAAAGTGCAACAAAATGCCTAAAAATTGAATATGGTTCGCGAAGCATCTGGCTTACCGGTAATCTCCCATTCCCGACGTCGAGAGACTTTAATAACTATAGCATGCTAGATACGGGAAGTTGAGGTGGTTAGACCTATACCCCGAAATGCTCCCAACTTAGGAGCCTATGGTTCCATTTTTTTTGTTGCTTGAGGTACACATCACTCTTCTCGGTGCGGAACGATATATGAGAAATAGATGCTCAGCCTGCAATGTTCGATAACGGCGCTAAAGTAGTGAATCTATCGGCACCATAGCAGTGGTATACTACCTTGGACCTAATGGCCAGCCTAGTAACCTTTCGAAATGGGGGATCCCCGCTAGGAACAACAACGGTAGTAGTTGCGGAACTACTGGGCCGGGAGAGGACAACCTCTTGTTCCTGCTCCTCTTTCTTCGCTTCGGGGACGGAGGTCCTACGGTAGGTAACAGCAGGCACAAGCAAGTTCACCGAAGGGGACCAGCGCTTCTACTCCTCCACCGAGGAACCGTTCTTGTGAGAAGAAAGGGATGTCAAGAACGGTGGGAGGTCACAGAGAATTGACCTATTCATTGAGTGATCCTATGATCGATACAGGATATAGACTATCTCATTCTTTATTCGATTCTATTTCTGAAAGAAAAAAAAAGAAGGGTGACTCAATTTCTCAGCTAGAGTTGATGGTGGGACCTGTTGGCATAATGCACGCTGGAACGTGGGAATTCGAGGTCTCATGAACTACTACTAAAAACCAACTTTGTTTTTGTTTTGTTTGTGGACAAACTATATCTGGTCAGGCCTATGGCTGGATCCTTTTAGATCTACGTACCGGCGGGCCCCAGCCGTTTACATGAGCATAGGGAATCTATACTCGAGCGTTCCACTGGGCCCCTGACAGTATAGGTGAGGAATCACTCTGGATCTTCTTTTTCTGGGCTACAACTTCGCCGAGCCGACTAGCATCCCTTTCCACTGTGCATTTTTCGAACAAAGAAGACGATTATAGGATCAAATTCGCTCTTTAAGAAACTGCTCGTCCCATACCTTCTGCATGTATCATATGTGTGGAACCTGGTCTTTTTCGGTTCCAGCCTCGCCCTCGAATACATAGAGTAGGTAGGGCTGGGTGAGAAATGGTTCCCTCTTACCAATAAACTTTCCCCGGCATTTGATTAACCTTACTGAAAAAGGGTCTTACGGTCGGGAGAACTACCTAACTAAAGAAAAATAGTGTTCTTTCTAAGTGTAGGCGTGGAGAGCTTTTTGCGGAGAAACATGCAAGTACAGTTTGGGGGGAGGCGGGCGTCGACCCTACCTTATGAGTATTCAGACTATAACAATTCCGATGAACAGTCACTTACTTTTGACAGTTATGCAATTCCAGAAGATAATCCAGAATTGGGTCAATCACGTTTATTAGAAGTCGACAATAGAGTGGTTGTACCAGAAAAAATTTATATATGTTTTATTGTAACATTTGCTGATGTACCTCATAGTTGGGCTGTACCTTCCTTAGGTGTCAAATGTGATGCTGTACCTGGTCGTTTAAATCAGACCTCTATTTCGTTACAATGAGAAGGAGTTTACTATGGTCAGTGTAGTGAGATTTGTGGAACTAATCATGCCTTTATGCCTATCATCGTAGAAGCTGTTCCAAGGAAAGATTATGGGTCTAGGGTATCCAATCAATTAATCCCACAAATCGGGGAAGCTTAAGGGGAAATGAAAGAGGAGGGTGATGGAAGCCACTAAATCTAGGGCTTCGCTCACTCACTCTAACGCTCATTTAGTAGACAGCGAGTGGAGTGCATAAGCCCCTTTACAGATAGGGGTGAGTACTACACGAGCTCGTAAGTAAAGTACGGAACGAGCCTTGTCTACGAAGCAAAGCAACCTCATCTTGCTTGCTTCTGGCAAAGCTTCTAGCTCTAAATAATTGGAATTTAGGTATGGCATGAATAATGTCGACCATTACGAGTGATAGCGAAGCCAAGCCGTATAAAGGCAAGCAGCCCTAATAGCAATAGCAAACGTCCTACTTATAGCCGGTCAGTCAGTATCAGTAGGGGTCCTCTTGCCTAAAGAAAGGAGTCAGCCCAACATCGGCAATGATAGACAGACCAAAGATTTACGCAGTCGTTGCGTACTTGCTTTGAGCGCCGACATAGCAGAATTCGAATCCGCTGGCTCATATGAGTGGCTCTTGGCTTTGTAAACATATCTATGTTGTTACTTTCTCACTACCAATGAGTAGGCAGCTTTGGATGCTTATGGAGATATGGTTTTAGTAAAGATATGCTTAGCGTGTGCTTTCTTTGGTGCTACTTAGAATAGAGATAGTCAGACTCTAACTTGAGAATGTTATAGCGCTGTGAAATAAGGACATTCTGATCGACCCGATTGGCTCTCGTTCTGGTTTGGTGCAAAGGTGAAAAGCACTAAATCTTTCTTCCTGGTTGGTGTACTAGGGCGAGGAAAATCCCAACCCCTTCGTTAGCTAGCTTAGCTTTCCCTCTTTTCAATCTATATCAGATCCTCCATTACTTCCTCGCCAATACCTTTTAGCTTTCCTTTAGCTGCTACTTTTTCCCAGTCCACGCCCAATCAGAGTAGTCAGTGTGTCTGCTTCGTCCTTCTTTGACGAAATGGATGCTGTAGGAGAGGTTGGGAAGGAGGGACTTTGCTAAAGATGGTCTATCTGTGCGCGAGGAAGGTCTTTTTCCTTTCTCCTTCCATTTATTGACTAGGTTCGCTTTGCAAGGAAGGGAAGGCATCCGTGCAGGTAGAAAAGGCCGGAGGTCAAGCTATGGGCACATGGAGGTAAGGTATAGTAAGTTACTTCTTCGTCTTTTGCTTGTCATGGGATTGGAAGCAGCAGGCGATGCCTTCTTGCTTGTGTAGTTGGCCTTGCCTACTTAGTGCGGAAGTGCGTAAAGTAGGCTCATTCTTTGGTTTAAAAAGATCTTGTAGTAGCCGAATGTAGTCCGCTTGTTAAATTGAATTGAATCTTATATAACAACCGGGGCCTTATTAATTAAGAGACTTTATCAATAGTATAACTGGACCTCTCAAAGGTATAAGTAGACATTAGTCTTGCTGGTTCGGGCGGTAAGGCCCTAGGTAAGCTCGGGTTAGCCTGTCAGGGTGAATGCAGGTAGTGGATGTAGTTTTTCTTCTGAAGCGTCTTAGTTCGTAGCTATCAAAGTGTAGCATTGAGGTGAGGAGCGCACTAGATAGGTGGTGTCTCCTTTCGGAACTACTTCTTTTCCTTTCTCTCTCTGCTATCCCATCCACTGAACTGTCAGTATTGAGACATGTTCGAAATGTTGGCTAAGCGTAGACTAGTCTGTTCAGGCAGTCACGGGCTTGCTGAAGCTAAAAACGGAACGTACCTTCTTACTGACTACATCAGAAGCGAAATCCTCAACTTCAAATACAATGCGAGCTGGAACGGGGTTGCCTTAGCTATTGTGGTGTACATATTCCAGGAATCACACCATAGCCGGAGTTGATCGAGTGAGGATAAACCTACCTACCTTGGGGAAGGGCCAGATCTTGATGTAGAAAGGAGCTCTCAAGCTGAGGCGGAGAAGAAAGCTTACGATTCTGTTGGTGTTCAGTGAGCTCTAACAATCGAAGCGGCTAAAGGAGCCTGGTTTGGTGACCCTACGAGGAAGTGTTGCTCATTAAAGTCAGCTTCAAACTTCCGGTAACCACTTATCCCAAGATAGGTGGGAAATTCATTCCGGATGGAACTAAATATTTCACCTTTATAGGCTTCGGAGGATGTAGATTCGGCAAAATATTACTCTTGTTCAGGTGCAGAAGAGGTTTATGGGGAAGAGGAGGCAAGGGCTGACACTTAAGCATCGGCTAGTGGAACCACTCCTGTCCTTCTTTCGTATCCGAGTTGGGCTCTTTACACATATGATATGGAGGTCTAGTACGGTGAACAAGTATGGTAGTGGCTCTTCAATTAGGTGAACCGTCCACTCCTTTTCACAGCTTTAGCAAAGCTTAGGTCCTCGGGTCCAAAACTAGCCTATCGGTCCAATCAGTATTCCCCTTCTATTATTCAATGAAAAAAGTATAAATTCCCTTGGCCTCCTTCTTTATATCGATTTCACAACTCTTTATGGTTGGTATAGGCAAGTACTCATCTTTGAATGAATCCATTTTCCTATCCTCCCCACTTCCACCTTCTTTGTATTTGTATTTGTGGGAGATCAGGTTGAAAGGAGCGAAGGGAAAGTGCCCGTCTTGACCGACCAACTTCCGGAATGTCCTTGCTTGGGTCAGTTCTTCAGGGGTCAAGTCTTTTGACAACTTGTTCTAGGGTTACCTTTCTTAGTCACGTATTTTCTTTTTGCTTTTTGATGGGTCTAGTCCCTTAGCCTCTCAAACAAAACTTCTCCAATAGGCCTCTTTCTTCTCATTATTCTATCGGGCCTAGGGTACTATGACATTTCTTATTCCACTTTCTCGAAATGTAGAGCAGCGAATCGAGAGTCTCTCGCTCTCTTCCCATTCATTATTCTATGGCCGATTTTCTTGAATCCAAAGCCAGTGCAAACGATCTCATAGGTGGATCACGGGAAATCACTCGAGATAGGAAAGCATTAAGCAAGAAAAAACTTTGACTAAAGAAGGCCGATTCCCCTAAGAAATTAAAGGGCTACGGCGTTCGCGGGCAATCGCTTCTTCGAGACCAATTCCAACAATATCGAGATTGGAATGAAATTCTAGTTAGACCCCGGCCGCTTTCTTGGAACTAATTGATAGGCACTTAGTTTTCTATAGGACAAGCGGGTGATATGCAGCATCAATCAAGGTAAAAAGGTAGTCACGGCCTGTGTTATAATGCACAAAAGCCCTCCACCCCACCAAAAAGTAAAGAACCCGTGGTGCCTGCTTGTGACACATAGGGCTTGCTTTTTGTGGTTACTATGAAATAGATGGCGGACTCAATTCATCAGGAACTGGAAGGATGACATCTCTCTTAGAAAAAAGGTAAATAAAAGACGAGAGAATCCTGCATTTATTTTGACTACCCTAGGCTAGAGGACTTGACAGACCACCTCAGAGGTCGGAAGAATATTCTTGGAGACCATGTCAACCCTTGCTGAAAGGGCTATGGGGGACAAGCAGGGCATATAGCCCATAAAGAGGTGGAATCCGTTCGTTCATACGCACACCGACTGGATCATCCACAGCGAAGATAATACTCGAAAAGGGACTACGAGTCTCCTTCTTTGAGCAATATTCTATTTTTCATAGAGAAGAATGACAAAAAGTAGACCTGATCTGAGCAAGTGCATCCGACCTTTCGTCTTGATTCATACTAAATAAAGACGGGATCTAAAGGCATGCAATTCTTGATCTTTTTTGAATTCTGAAGGACATCGATATTTCGTCTTGCACAAGGATATCTCTATTTTCTTAGACTCCATAAGGAGAGAATAGTCCACTTGGGTGCAAGGGGAGGCCAGGTTTTATTTTACCTGGGCCAAAGACTGTCCCTTCTGCTCTTCCGGGAAAAGTCGCTTCCTTTTTTCGGGGAATTTTTTCGGAACTCCTTATCACTATTTCGCTTTCTTTGAAGCATGGTGTCAGTCTCCCTTACTTTATAGGGTAGGAGAAGGTATCTCAAATCTTTCCACTGAAGAACCAAACCAGGACTAGGTTAGGGGCCTTGAAAAAGGGAATTCCGTCCTATCTTGCCCCTTGTTGAAGAATGGTTGACGTAATGGATAAGGTTTAGGAGGTTACCGGAGCCGGAGTTCCAATTAGCAATAAGAGAAGAAGAAAAAAAGAAGAGAAATATGCCTTAAAAGGCCAACCTCCGGGCAGAGTTGGGCCAAGCCTAATTGCGAGTTTAAAGTGGTTTACTATGTATATTTCAAGGGAAAGCAGGTATAGGCATAAGCTTGTGGGACTAAGGTGCGCCACCGTAAGCGGAATGGAGCGAGGAGTTATCCACTAAATGATAGAAAGGCTACCTTCTCAAGGAGGAAGACTTCTTTCAATATAAAGCAAGGTGTAAGAAAGCTTCTTTCCGACCAGACTGACCTGGCAAAAAAGTATTTTCCTATAGATAGCTCCTTGCTTATAAAAAGATTTATAATGATAATCAGCTGAAGCTTATTCAGGATTGATCTTTCTTATTTGAGAGTCTTATCAAACTCTCTGCCACTGTAGGTGCGACACAGGTAGTAGTGACTGAAAGAGCTGATGCGGCATGCTCGCGATTATAAGTGTCCTATTTAGTTTAGGGATTTAGGGACTAGGCCTGTTGAGGAACTGAGATGATTCATCTTAGTCTTAGTATGTCGGGTATGTCTTTGGCCAAGCCCAGGGATTGACAAATCTATAGTGGCGGGTCTATCTTCTTTTGGGCGAGCTGCTGAACTACTTTTTCTTTCTTTCATTCCATCTGTCTTGCTTGATTGGTTAAAGAGAGCGCTTTGATAAAACTGTTCCACAGAGAGTGTGGCTTAACACTTCTTCACCTTTCGAACTTCAAAGGAATGGTCGGAACTGTGATCCCGATTAGATAGTTGCATTCTTCTCACCTCTCTATTTTGGTTGGGGCACTGTTAGGCTCATCTCTCTAAGTTTGTTGAACTCCTCCCAGGTGAATCAATAATGATTGTGTCTGGACTCCTCTATTCATCTATCAATCTTGTTTATGAATGTTATGATGGCCAGGCATAGCCGGAACTCTTTCGTAGGTGGCTCTCAAGGCAGTGGCTTGAAACTAATCTCCCGCAGGACCTTCACCATGATCGGAGCTGAGATGATTCATACAAGCTTGGTTAGGTCAATATATGTACCATCGCTTCTATTTGATGTAATATAATATAGAGGCTGAAGGTGAGAAATCATCAATTAAAGTAGATGCAGCTTCCCTGGCTTAAAGGACGGAACTCCATCAAGAAATCTATTGAAGAGTTGGTGCTGGGTTAGCCGAAAATCAAAGTTTATCCGGTCCCTGAAAAATTCGCTTTTTATGATTACATCGGCAATAATCCAGAAAAGGGTGGATTGTTCATAGCGGACTCAATGGAGTTAGTTGTAGCATCCTGCTTCTTGTTACAAAAGAAATTTCATAAGAGAGATGAGGCAAACAAGGAATAGATAGAGGTGCGTCGAGAAGTTCAATACCTTCTTGATCGAGAAAATGTCCTTGCTTGTACTTCTCTTTATTTTTCGAGATTGGGTTGGTGTTCAATCCACTTCTAAATATGTACTCCGCTTTGTTTAGTCGATTTCTTCATGCAAGTCTACTAGTTGATCGAGAACGCACCGCCCAAAGGGCCTTATAGAGGTGGTCACCGGTAGGCTCATATCAAAGCTGAAATGAAGAAAGTAAAGTTCTTGCATTTTTCAACTATAAGGTTGGCTGTTCACTAGAACCTCAGCCTAGAGATGATCGACCAATTCCCCCGAGCTTAGGGGTCAATTATGGGGGAGTCGGAAACTATTCTATATTTTCTAAAGCGGCATTCTCCCTTCTATCTATCTTTAATTGAATTATGGAGGTGCAATTTATTTGGAGGAGGTGGGTTCGAGATGAAAAGCCAGTTCTATTATATGGTGTAATTCTAGATCTCATTCGTATTCCAGTGGTTTGGGCTTAGATATGGCCTTTCATTCCTTAGAGAGTGAGAGGGTAAAGGGGAAAGGGTGGGTGCCCCCCCACAAGTTTTTGAAGTCGGACGGAACGAAAGCGCATATAGGAAATGAAACTCAGACCTATGGTGCCATATAAGATAAGCATTTCGTGTCTGGTAAAGATTTCAAGATTCGAATTGAGTGAGGGCAGCGGTTCCTCCATAATAGCTATGAAGAAGGGAAATGGAATTTCACCACGAAAGGTAAGGAAGAACTGTGGTTCAACCCCACAACATGGTTAGAGCAGCACCACAAGCCAATCAACCAACAAATAGATACGTTTCACATAAGGAAGAGATAGAATCCAACTTTTGTTTGTTATCAGGAGTGCAAGTTCCCAACATCGCTCCGGTTCGAATTAGAGAAACTAAGTTCGTTTCGGTATGAGAAAATAATTAATCTTGAATAAGGGATAAGTCAGGCGTGTACAGACTATGGCATCATTAAGCCCTTTTAATTAAGTGTGAAATGTGTTGTTTCAAAGTAGCTAAGGGAAGTTTGGTCAGAGACATGATCTTTGGTTATATAGCCGTGTAAGAAGTCTGGTACTCTATTAAGAAGAAAATTCCCTGATCGTCTGTCATAGGCGCTGCCCATATACTGAGCCTTCTTAGAAGGGACTCAATAATGGAGATCTTCTTTGACACGCGGACCTAGTTTCCACCAACCCAGATGTACCCGATTCAGTGATGACACTGACGGTACTATCCCATTTTATTTGCTTAGGGCCTAATGCTTAGTTTCCTTCTAACTTAGTACTGATCTTTATTGTCCGATTTGCTTTATTAGTGCTGACACCCTCGTATACCGATCAACCAATAAAGCGGCAGAAGAACCTATTTGACAGTAATCTAGAAGGAACTTCAGAAAAAAACAAGAAAGTAAGGAATGAAGTGCTCGACCGAACAAGCAACGGCTGACGAGATAGGGGCATGCTAGTGCTCCAGCCTATCCTAATAAGGGCGTTAGCGCATCCGTTTTCTTACTGGGGCGTAACGGTTTGAAATTTGGAAAATATGGAGAGTCACAGAATGAACATGGTGCGGAGATTGGAGGTGTTGAAAAAAGGAGAATATTGAGATGTTGGAAGATTTTTTAATGAACTTTCCATGATGCAACCGAGTTCCCATATTGATACAGCACGGCTACTTGAACGGTGAAGAAGTAGCTACCAAGCAGAGAAGAAAGAGAAAGAGTGAATGCAGTCTGGGTTCTAGTCTTAAGCAAGACAGAAGTAGGGCTTTCATGCGGGTAGTGAGTCCTAAGTCAGAGCGGAGTAGGTCGCAAGGGTTCTATCCTATGGTGATCCGTTGGGCCTTTCGAACATTAACTGCACTTTCCAAGGTTTAAACCTTAGCAATCTCAATTTGCTGCTGCCAATCCTTAGCAAACTTGTATGTAGAGGGGTTCCTTCCCGTGTAGCCGGCCACAAATGTGTGGGGAGCCAAAGATTGCTGGCCTATCGCTAACTCGAACAGACAGATGTAGTGCTTTTTTGCAAGTTTTAGCAAAATTGTGCTACATCCAGCAGCTGCACGCTGTTGGCACTCACAAAGTGCCCCACGGAGCGGTACTCCTCCAATAACGCATTGATCCTTTCGGCCATCTGACCTAACTAAAATGGGGATGAAGACTCGTGGAGAAGTTCAGCTTTGATTTGACCCCAAGAGTTTGAATACTTCTGTCCAGAATCTTCCTGTGAACCTGAAACATTAAGTCGTTCATTCGTGTTGCATCACGAGTCTACAAGCCTATTTTCATGAAATCAAGGATGAGCCCTATTTTCCTTTTGCCCAAAGATTTTTTACTATTCATCTTCATCAAACAAACTGGAGTTAGGCCAACATTCTTTTCTGGGTATGGCCACATCCGTTAGTGCCATATTTTTCCTTACGCTGGGTGGGTTCCACGGGTGTTGCTTGGATTCGGACTGATTGTCATGTCCTTTCCTTGCGTTGACGAAGATTTTGACCTTCTTGGCCCAAAACGAGCATGGTTTTCTATTTATCGAGTAATTCTCCACCTACGGTCATCAGCTCCACGGGACTTCTATATTTGTTTGCTCCCGTCAGTGTGTCTAGAGTGCTAAAAGAAATAGATGTAGTTCAAAAGAAGGTGGGCATACTTGTTAAGTCAACAAATGAACTTCTTAAAAATGAATCTTTTCTCATTGGGAGCTAGCTGTAATAGGACAGCGAGAATTTTTACCCCCAACGAGAAAGGAATGGGCATTTTCGGGCGGGGGCAGTTTGGTTTCAAAGCCCTCGTAGCAGGAAGAGGCAGTTGTCATTTGAAAGGAAAGGCCCTTTGTATAGAGTTCGAACCCGCGACTTCTGACGTGATAGACCAGCACTCTAACTGACTGAGCTATTTCCCCCTTTCATCGCTACTTTGATTCAAAAGTAACCTACCGGCCTATTAGTTTACAAAGTCAACATCGGAGAGTATTCTTAACAAAAGGTAGGCGGTCATACCTAGGGCATGTAGCATAGAAAAACCTTCGCCCTTGGCGGAGGGCTTTCTGAAAGCTCCATTTGAAGCAGGTGCATAAACAGATGATTCCAGTTCAACTCATTTTTTAAATGCTACCTCAAGAGAAGGGGGCCTCTGGCCCGGAAGATGCCTTATATGGATAGGGTATATACTACTACGATTGGCTCTATTCCATGAGAGTCCCAATCTTATTGAAAAAACGTGATACGCGAAACCTTGGTTGGTGAATTTTCCAGTTGGAATTCCTACATTTAGTATTTAGTAGTTTCATTCGACGGCTAAAATTCATTCTTTTGACGTAGCATCGGGTGTTCACTTGGAAAACCTTTCTATAGTGCCCCATTTCCTATGATATCCAAACCCGAAATATGGTGCTTTTGTTGTGCCATTGAGAAAGGAAAGTGCACTTAATCAATTACCATGCTGTGTCGTAAGACAAAAAGTCATCCGCAGGAGCTGAAAGCCACTTAACTCTTAGGAGATGAGCACACTATCAGGACAGATGGGTATAAGCGATTAGCGATAAGCTATAGTTTCCCTTTTCCTCGAATGACTGCTTTAAAGTCAATTGTGATAGAGCTCTTTGAAAAGAGGTTAAGTCATCCAGATTAGGTTCCGGACTAAGGGACTGAATTGGCACCATCTTTTTAGCTATGTCAAAGAGTCATTTCCACGCCACTGATGCTGGAGTTGTCGAAGCTTGGGCTGTCTACTATGGAATGAGGCTAGAATTGGAAGCTTTCTTTTACAAAATAGATGTGGAGACATGCAGTGCAATGTGGGAGCCGTGCTCTAACAAGACCCGAGCATTGGACACATTGTGGATGATATTAAAGCTCTAATTTCTTCTTTTGAAGTTTCTAATTGAATGATGATACTCAATGGTAAGAGGGTGGCACATCAATTAGCTAAACGATCCATTTCATCATCAGGGATGGGGAAAATATGGTTATATGAGGTTCCTGAATAAAATTCCTCTAATAAAGCATGGAGTCCATATGTGTAAAGTTAGCTAGTGTGGATTCGCGTAAAGCTGTCAAACAACTTACATTCGCGAAAAACCTTGCTCGTTATAGCAAAATATAATACAAACAAACTTTACAAATTCCTATGCTTCTAGCCAGCATGCCGTTACTAGTGGATTTAGTGGTAAACCCAGTCTATGACTATCCAATTCATATTCTTCTTGGCAGAAGGACCACCACCATTAATACATTGATAGTGGATTAAGTGGCAAACCTATACTATGCCCAAGTGCCGAGATACTTAAGCAATGGTACCCTATTGCTAAACATCCGACTAGCCATATAATGAAGGGAATAAGCCCATGTCTGGAGCTATGCCATTGTAGAATCATTAATATTTGTGGAAACTACTAATATTCTCAGATCTCTATCAGAGACCAGGACAGGCACGAGAACTCAAAATATTATCGGAACCTCTTATCAAAGGATTTTACCTCTGCTGGACCTAAAGCCTTAAAATCGGAACCTTAAAGGTAAAGGCCAGGCGCTACTTCCTTGGTGAAGTATCTCATTCCACGAAATTTTGACAAATCTCTCGTGCTTAAGACATGAGAATTGGAAGGGGTATCCCTTATGTACTTTTTCTTAGCCGGTGTGTTGATGATCCATAAGCCCTATTCAGTCCTTTTTTCCTTTTGAAAGCTGTCGACAGTCATGTTCTTATATTTCTATATTGTTCTGTACTAAATTCCTTTGTTCACCAATCAACTGAAGAACCAATTAGTTGTAGCAGCACCTGCGACTGAAAAAGTAGCCCCGGAAAACATTCAAAAGAATAGGTCTAGGGCTAGTTCCGGAAAGGGATCGGAGAGAATGTAGTTCATTCAAGGCTCTGACAGAATTAGTTAGAAGCATCTCTTTCTATTGATATTGACTTGATGTGATGATCCCTTCTCTCGCCCATAAACCATAGGAAACATCCGCAGCAGACATCTTCAAAAAAGCTGGTTGGAGTTGCTCATTCCCATTTTCCGTTTAGGCAGTTGGTCGGAAAGTACCTAGTTCAGTGACACCTATTGCCTTTGTCTTATTCAAATGTTATTGGTAGAATGACTTCAATCTAGTCATGTTTGAAGTAAGGAACCAATCGTCATACTTAACTTAACATACACATTTTGTAGAACTTATGCCCCTCCTCTCTTTAAGTAGAATCAGGTTGAGCGATCTACTATGAAGATACAATAGGAAGGAAGATACAAATATAGAAGAGAGAGTCTCGCATCCCAAGTGGAACACAGAATTCATGCTCAATACAATCTAATTGGTGAGTGGATGACCTCCTTAATTATTAGCAGCCAAACCCACTTTCTTACGATGGAGTCTTTTATATACATAGTAAAAAAGAGGTCCGCAGTTCAACTCACTTAGAAAAAGTCGATATTCAATTGCTGTTCCTTAAGCCCTATTCACTCCTAGATGATACGAGGAACGAATCTCAGCAGAGGCCCATCAGCCCCATCTTTGAAAAGAGAAGAAAGATATGCAGCTTGCTTGCGGCTTTTAAAGGGATCTTTCCTTCCTTCTCTACCTACTTCTCAATACCCTCTGTCCCTTGGAAAAGAGCCCGAGGCACCTCTTTACTGATAAAAAGAATAGATAGAAAGAATGGGTTGGCTTAATACATGATTTTAACCACTAGCATGTACTTTCGAACCATTTGCCTCTACTCTTTGTTGTGAAGCTCATTCCCCGATCCCTACATCAAATATCTGGTCTGGGGAAGGCCGATCAAAGAAAGGACTCCTATACTGCCTAGTGTTGATTCGGCAATTTGCGTCTAGTGGGGAGCTTTGTCATCTCAAAGAATAAACGGATCTTAATCTTAAAGTTGCGGATCTCCTGATGGCGGCTAGCTGCTTTCTGCTCTCCTTATTAGTTTAGTGCCAACTCCGCTAGGTATAGGTAGGGAGTCTTCTATAAGTCGCATTACTGGTTGATGACCTGATTTTGGAAGCAGTCGAGATGCCTTTGCTGGGGGAACCCTTCCTTGTATTCTTTTATTGTATTCACTTCAATCGCCCATGATTGAGACAAAGGTAGATGAGAAGAAATTCTTTTTCTGTCATAGTCTGTTAATTTTCTTCTTCTTGCATCTCATCGACACGATAGGTTGATTTACGTTACTAGTCATATGCCCTAAAGGTTTACTCTCTGAATGGTACTTTTCAACAGATAAGCGAATCACGCTCAAGTGGTGGTTGACGAAATATCTAATCCTCCTTTTCCCTGTCTGGTGTGGACGTAAATTCTGCTGTCCCTTTCCGCTTCACGCAATAGCATGCTCCGAATCAAGCGGGCTTCGCTAGTAGTAGCCTCCTGAATTAGTCGACTAGCTTCTTTCCAGCAAAGCTTACCAATCCTACACTCCTTTATTCTATGTCTGGTGGAGCTATTCCAAGACAACTTGAGAGCTGAGTGAGGACCTTATTTGAGATGCTTTTTTCCTTCCAAAGCGAAATAATCACTCCTCTAGCTTATTGAGCTCGATCTACATCCTACCTAACTCGATGTTTCTTTTCTTTTTAGACACAGAAGGTTTTTGCTCTTGTATTGCGGGTTTTCCACTTCATTCAGTTACATTAGGGCATTATACAACTCTACCTTGGTGATTAAGTTCCTCTTTAGTAGGTGTGAAGTGAGCGGATTCTGGGATAGGAGGTCTTGTCGGTATGGAACCTACCCTTCCGGAGTGAAGGATTGTCATCCTATAGCCGAGTGTTTTTAATTTGGTTTAGAGTCGAGTGATGAAGCTCATGATTCTGCCGTTAGTGAGAAGCAAGTAAACTCTATAGCCCTAAACTAAAGGAGCAGGGCAAGTTCATTCAGCTTGAGGGATAAATTACGTGGCTGACCTGCGAGTCCATCAAATATCGCAGTTTATCCTTAGGAGCAGGAGGTTCCTTGTGTGAAACTTAGATGTTAAAGCACACACCCTTTCTTTATCTTATGCTATGGGAATCAAAGGCAAGGAGCCAACGCCAGTTCTTTTTAGGAAGCAACCTCTCCCCTCCCCTGTGGGTTCACCCTTGAGGCTAATGCCTTAACGGCCTCTTAAGCGCCTCTCACAACGGACTCGACACCAATGGGGCGGGATTGGTCATCTTCTAGCTTACTCTGCTAGAACTATTGTGACTGCCATGCTACTAAGCTAATAAGATCGGGAGAAAAAGTTCTTAAAGAATGTTCATTTTATTTGATAAGTAATCAAGGAGCTATGTATATAGCACTCAGATGAGCCTTTGTGAAAATCTAACGAGAGCAAATTCAATCTAAGTTAGCCCAGGAGTAATCCAGCTACAAATGAAAGAGTAAAGCGCATTATCTTCATTCCACTTCCAATTAGATGTGTTAGGCACAGTGAGACTTGCCAATCCTCTTAGAAATCAATTGAACAAGAAAATCAAGAGTGCTTAGTGCTTGGTCCCAGATAGCAGCTCCTGATGAACTGCCCAACTAGGCACGATCGCAAACAGACACAAATGGGGCGCCGCTTGCCTTAGTGAGCTCGAAAAAGAGGAAGGAAGGGGAGGACGCTTTTGCACAAGAACAAAGGTTGAGTCATAGGGGATTGCTTGAGGAAGGCCCACATACCATTCCGAGTGGTCCTCTCTCTTCCTCATTCTATTTCTTACTTATGGATTCCCTTAAGAAAAACATCATTTCCTTCCTTTTGCTAGATTAAAAAAAATTCTACCGACCAAGATGGTTCACCTCTAGAATTACGTATGTAAGTGTCTTCTTTCCTCCCCCTCTAGTGAAGAAAGGGCATCCTCAGACCAATAGAGCCTATCCAGAGAGAGGGCATTCCCCATGGTGCAGTTCGAAAAGGTCTCCCGAAGCAGGTCACCAGGAGCTAAGATAGGCCTGTGCTTGTCTAACTCAAGACAGATAGCGGAAGTTCTATGAAGATAGATAGATATAGAAAGTGTTCAGCGAGTTCGAGGAATTGTAAGTCTCTGAGTGCAACTCCGAATAGATATGCGATAGCTTTCACAATCATAGTAGCTCTGTTATTGTTTGATTTTCAGTTGTCTGATCACACTCGAAATATCATGAATATCCTTCGTCGTCTCTCTTCGATTTTTCAGATATTTTTCAAAAGTTTGGTAGTACTTTTCACTGCTTCTTTCTTATGAACTTTTTCTTTACTTGGACCATTCCATTTCTTGATTCCCTTGATTGGCTAGTTTCTTTAATGGAGGACTTTCCTTTTTACGGCGGAGACGTTGGAAGGGGTGTTAGCACTTCGACAGAACCAAGTCTTCCCACGACTGAAGAAGATCCAGGGGATCGGTCCGAGATCGAAAGAGCCTTGGATCAACATGAATTGGCCAAGATTAAAAAACAAAAAGATCTCTTGGCCGAACAGATTAGTTAGAAGATTGCGGTACCACAACTTGGGTGAACTTCCATCACCAAGTGAGATGGTCGAAATTATTATTAACCGCTTCGCCAGCAAAGCTCCCTATAATGCCAGCAAACCCAGTGTCCCCAGGGCGAATTTACGGCACTTGAGGGTTTGGTTGACACGAGCACAACAATCTGTAGAGCAGGATGGGAAGGGAAACATGAGTATAAAAAATCATATTTCTTCAATAATTGAAGGATATTTCAAGTAGAAGAGCTGATGTATTGTTTCACATTTGAATTTCTCTTACATTCTACATTCCCGAAATGGATCTTATCAAATATTTCACATTTTCTATGATTATCTCTATTTCAGGTATTCGGGGAATCCTCCTTAATAGACAAAATATTCATATTATGTCAATGCCAATTGAATCAATGTTATTAGCTGTGAATTCAAACCTTTTGGTATTTTCTATTTTTTCGGATGATATGATGGGTCAATCATTTGCTTCATTGGTTCCAACAGTAGCAGCTGCGGAATCTGCTATGGGTTAGCTATTTTCGTTATTACTTTCCGAGTCCGAGGGACTATTGCTGTAGAATCTATTAATAGCATTCAAGGTTAAAGATGACTCCTAGAGAGTTACCAAAATACGAAGTTCTCTTATCATTTCTTTCTCTTCTTTCTTTTTGATACTTGGTTGGCAGGGTCTGGCCTTTTTGGCTGGGCGAGCGCATCCGATTCTAAAGTCCTTTCTTATTCTTAAACCACTTCCCATTCAGTTGCTGAAAGATAGAGATCAGGCTTTATAAATGAGATTGAGTTCCACGAATATGCAGGCTAGAAAGATGCTATTTACTGCTATTCTATCTATTTATGCATCATGTTCGAAGAAGATCTCAAGTTATAATGAAGAAATGATAGTAGCTCTATATTTTAAAGGCTTTATCGTATTTAGTCAAAAGAGTTTAGGTAATACTTTCAAAGTGACTCTCGACGGGAGAATCCAGGCTATTCGAGAAGAATCGCACCAATTCCCCAATCCTAACGAAGTAGTTCCTCCGGACTCCAATGAACAACAACGATTACTTAGGATCAGCTTGCGAATTTGTGGAACCGTATTAGAATCATTACCAATGACACGCTGTGCGTCTAAGTGCGAAAAGACAATGCAAGCTTTGTTATGCCGAAACCTAAATGTTAAGTTAGCAACACTTCCAAATGCCACTTCTTCCCATTGCATCCTTCTTCAGGACGATATAGCCATAAAGATGCACGTCTTAGTGGGGAAAAGATTTTGCCCCCGGTGTAGCTCAAAAGCAGAAAGAGTCGAATTCATTCGAGAGAGCTTGGTGGTCTTAAGAATGGTTCGGGTGGGGGATTCTCTTAAGAATAAAGAATTAGAATAGAATCTAATTCATGTTCATGGTAACGGAAGAGCGGATCCAATACCAAGACGCTTGAGAGAAAAGGCTATCCTTGTCTATATGCTATTTCTGTTTATGTCAGAGGTCCCCAAAGCTAGAAGCAAGATTTGGAGTAGAATATTCAAAGCTTTTGAGTAAGTAAGATGGATGGATTTGGAAGCAAGTGAAAGAACTAGTTGCATAGATATAGATATAGAGAAAGTCCTTTCTCTTCAGAGGGTGATATTAGGGTTTTGAGATCGGTTCTGATGTCGAACAAGTTTTCGACCCGAAAAGCTCCACATAGCTGTCGTATGCGGGTACTACGAGGCCCACGACTTTCTTGATCGCCTCATTCTTCAACCATGGGTTAAGATATGGCTAAATTCTCTCTGATTGTAGCGTATATTACGCTCGAGGTCTCTCGAGCCTCCTCTTGTACCAGTGTCTCCATTTTAGGGTTTAAGGAATAAGGTAATGAAATTCCGGCATGGACTTTTGTCGTTGTTACGACAGGCGGAGAGCAGTGCCCTATTGGTCTAATTCCTGCTTCCCCTTGGTATCGGTAAAGGGGCTGGTAAACACTTCCCAAATAGATTCCTTTCTATTCCTTGGACACCGAACAAAGGGTACCCTGGCTTCACTTGTCGTAGTAAGACCACCCCTCTATAAGCTTTCCTTATCGCTCTGATGAACCTCTTTCCGCCTGTTCTCTAGAGTTCAAGAACAAATTCTTGCCTATCCCTTATTTGTCCATTAAGTCCGTTTTCCGCTAAAGGCAGCATGAAAAACACCTAAATTGTAAAACGTAAGAGGAAGGATGACTAAGCAACTATGCTACTATTGGAACCCCAAACTAAAAACTACAACTGAAAATCCAACTTTAGGTGGTCATTATGATCAGAAACTCACTCTCTGGAGAATTTTATTGACCTCGCATATAACATGAGGAATCTGGTTAGCACCCATATTTAAGAATAAAAGAACAAAGACTTGACTGGACGGTATTCAAGAGCAGATGACAAGCATGGGTGAATAAGGGTCTTATGTTACCATTTTTGGTGGTAAAGAAGATGTTCTTGTTCTTCCATTCCCCAAACCCACTTCAGGTTTCAAGATTGGGTTGGTGTTCCGATAGGCGAGAGGTGTAAGCACCGCGAGGTGTGAAGCCAGATCGTACTAAAGACAATGAAAACATTTAGAAAATGAGAGATTTAAAAAAATAACTAAAAGCAGAATGAAAGACAGTCCTATATTGATAAGGACGAGCTTTTTCACGAAGAAAGCTTCGCGCCCAACTGCTTGTACATCAGTCGGAAAGAAGCAGCTGCAAATGTTATCAGTGGTTATTCCTTCCTATCCCATCTATCTATAAGACTTGCTTGAGACGCCCCCATCTTTAATAGGACTGCACTAAGTTCGGGCAGATCTCCGTCCCATTTCACGGATGCATCGCATTGAGAATTGACTCTTCGTATTAACCACATAGACGGAGTGTTCCCCGTATTCCATTTCATTGGCAGCTGAAATAGATCTAAACGGATTGCACGGTACCCCGGACTAAAGAAATTGAAAAATGAATTGAAAAGAATATCAATATAAGGCCCAGATGTAACCTATGCGGAGCAAGCCTACACTGGCCTGCAACTACTTTCTCATTGGCTACATTAGGGTTCCTGGTCTCATGCTGAAAAGGTTTTTTTCTTTCTCCGGATATACTCTCAACTTTCCCTGTTATCCTATCAACAGGTCAGTCAATATCAGTAGTGGAGGGAGAAGAGTAGTACCCTTTTTCAGTTAGTCTTAATAGTTTAATAATTCAACTAGTGGTCTTCTTGCCTAAAAAAAGGAGTCAGCCCAACATGGGCAATAATAGACAGACCAAAGGTTGACGCAGTTGTTGTGTGCTTGCTTTGTGCACTGGCACAGTAGAATTCAAAGTTTCTCGGTGTACTAGCCCTATAACGGAGTCAGACCCAACCACATTCTCTTAGTATAAAGCGGAGCAGGACCGTTGGCTTGATCTAACTCCCCACCCAACTGCCCTAGCGTATGTTTCCGAATCAACTGCATCGGACTCTTCTTATGTTTTTTTTTCACCGGGCTTGGACCATGTCTCCCGAACAATCTCAGTACATATGGCGCAAGACGATTACACATATCGATTTCAGAATGGGATCGAGTGTTTTCACGTCTTACCATAGTGCGCGCTTTGTCTTGATTTCCGATTGATGAACAAGAATGAAAATGGAACAATTGTATTTTTGACTCGCCCCCAGCTACGTGTCCTTTGGACCCTTCGCCCGCCCGCCACCAGTGGAAGAAAGCTAGCCCCCTATGTTGGAAAGTTGGGGGAAGAGTGTATTTCCGTCGCGAAAGATTCAATCCAGCCACAGGTTCCTCTACGGCTACCTTGTTACGACTTTACCCCAGTCGAAGACCCCACCGTGGTATTGCGCGAATAATACCACCAAAGGCCTTTGTGGCACTAGTGTGCCACAGAAGTCATGGGTGATCATTGGTCCGATGCTTCGGGCGAAACCAATTCCCAGGGTGTGACGGGCGGTGTGTACAGGGCCCGGGTACATATTTACCACGGCATGCTAATCCGCAATTACTAGCGATTCCAGCTTCATGTTCCCGAGTTGCAGAGATAAATCTGAACTGAGGCAATCTTTCTGGATTCACTCCGCCTTGCAGCCTTGCTTCCCATTGAAATTGCCATTGTAGTACGTGTGTGGCCTAGACCATAAGGGCCATGCGGACTTGACGACATCCCCACCTTCCTATAGTATATCACTGGCAGTCCTTCGTGAGTGCGGCACGCACCTTTTTATTTGTTTTGGAGCCGTTTGTTTGGGCGGGGCATACTAAACCCACTACGTACCACACCACCACGGGGCTCGCCTGAATGTCGAGTCTTTCTCTGCTATCAACTCGATGTCGTCGTCACCTGCAAGATAATGCCAAAAACATGACTTTACTAAACAAGCGAGAAAGGCCCTTTCTATCTAGAAATAGAAAGTGCTTCGAAAGGCGGCAACTACTTTCTTACTAACAGCACAGCTAGGTGCTGACACTCAATTAGTAGCGCTGGCACGTCACTCGGCTTCTCGGCTCACTTCGGTTGCAAAGACTTTCTCCTTAGGCACATGTCTCAGCAATACAAAATGAGGGTTTCGCTCGTTATAGGACTTGACCAAACATCTCACGACACGAGCTGACGACAGCCATGCAACACGTGTATGAAAGTCAGTACCATCCTGTTAAGGACATGTTTTCTTGTTCATATGTCAAGGGCTAGTAAGGTTTTGCGCGTTGTATCGAATTAAACCACATGCTCTACCGCTTGTGCAGGCCCACGTCAATTCCTTTGAGTTTCGGTCTTGCGACCGTACTCCCTAGGTGGAGTGTTTCACGCGTTAACTAGACCCATGATCCGCGCAGACCAATGGTTAACACTCATCGTTTATGACATGGACTACGAGGGTATCTAATCTTGTTTGCTCCCCATGCTTTCGCACCTCAGCATCGGTAGGGACCCAGAGAGCTGCCTTCGCTTTTGGCGTTCCTTCGTACATCTCCGGATTTCACCCCTACACATGAAATTCCACTCTCCTCTGTCTCACTCAAGTGAGTTGGTTTCGAGAGCATTCCGCCAGTTTTTGGAGACTATCGCTTTCAACCCGATTCACCGCCTATGTGCCCTTTACGCCCAGTCATTCCGAAAAAAACTTGCCCCCCCACCCCCATCTTACCGCGGCTGCTAGCACGGAGTTAGCCGGGACTTCTTTCTTGAGTGCAGTCATGATCGTGCACTCGACGAAAGAGCTTTACAAGCGGCATTGCCCTTCTTCACTCACGCGATATTGCTGGATCGCGATATTGTCCAAGATTCCCCAATGCTGCCCCCCCCTCCCCACCCGTGGGAGTCTGGGTCGTGTCTTAGTCCCATTGTGGCTGATCATCCGTAAAGACCAGCTAAGCATCATTGGCTTGGTCAGCCTTTACCTGACCAACTACCTAATATTACGCAGGCTCATCAAACAACACTTTTTAGCTTTCTTCAGGATTTCGCCCGAACTGTTCGGCAGATTCCCACGCATTACGCACCTGTTCGCCACTTTGTTCTCAACTCTTCTCACTCCTGGGCGAGACAAGCTACCTTTAGCTAGGAGCCTCTTTTCCTTCTTCCCAGATCCCCGAAAACAACGTTCGACTTGCATGTGTTAAGCATATAGCTAGCGTTCCTTCTGAGCCAGGATCAAACTTTTCTTTTGAGTATGATTGGGCCATGCAGTGGTAGAACCTGGTGAACATGGGCGTACTATTTCCCAAACTTCTGTGAACTTTTTTTATCTTATGATTTTTTCTAGTTTATTTTTTATAGTATTGGTCTGGTTTGAGTATTAGTATAGTCACTCAACTAATCAGCTCGTGGAGTGCGTTTGGTATAGTAGTAGTCTGGTAGTTGAGACTTCGCCCCTTCTTCTTCAGTAAAGCCGAGCCCAACTATTATATTGATTACGCCAATCATAGCTTTAGAGGCTCTTACTAGATAGAGCGGAAGAATAGAAGTCTCACTACTAGCTTTTAGTCTTAATCAGGCAGCGGCGGTTAGGAATGAATGTTATACTAAACTATCCGCCATTTCATTAGGACAGCACTTGCTTAGTCTTTTTCTAGCTTGATTACGAAGCATGGTTTGGAAAGGTCAGCTGAAAGATGGTATATATCAACATTCAAACCTATTCCTTTGTCGCTGGCCCCAGTGCTTAACGTCAGGTTCCCTCCACATACATATGAAAAGTAAGCCAGCCGTATTAGCTCGTCAACTCGCCTTAACGCACCCTCACTTTATAGGTGCGGACTTGTGTACGGTATCACTTGCCTAACAGCTGCCAAAAGTGGAAGCTTCAATGTTGACGGGCTTATTGTCTCCTTTATTATCTTAAAAAAAAGGGAAAATAAGAGAGGGATCACTCCTCGGGCAGTCGCTAACCATTGCGCTTTCCTTTCTGCTTACACCATTTCTTTGTGAATGCTCCGCTTTGCTCTTTGTCGCGCTACTTCCGCGAGCAACCAGCTTCGGATTCTCCTTAAGGCTCCGTGTTGAGTAGGGATTTGAATAGAAACTCTATTTTGGGGCTCAATGTTGCTGGACTCTATTCCTCTCCCGGGGGTCGCTCCACTCTATGCCCAAAGCTTCAACTCAATCACTTGGACATAGGGATTTGACCTACGAACTATATGCTCGGGTGCGAGAACGGTATCCATTGCGTGTTGCCCCCTCCTAATAATACGTGTTTATCAACCACCCGCTTACTACAAGAATTATCATGATGAGAATCAAAGCAGTCTTGTGAATGCCCAGTTCTCTTGTCTTCTTCGGGTCCTTAATAGAACTCAAAACTAGGTTTCTTCTGTATATAAACTTTATATTTCTCTTCGCAGAGATAGAATTGAAAGTCGACTGAATGTGATGAAAGGTTATATGCTTAACACATACAAGTCGAATATAGTATGAAGGCTTTCTCTTCTAAAGGCAGGGGTGAGGACTCCATTGCGGCATTAAGTAAGGAGTTGGAGGAAATCAAGGCGCATCCACTTCGTCATCTCAGTCTCTTTTTGTGCAAAGAGGTAGAAAAGATTCCACCCTTCTAGCCTCGAGTAGTGGACAGTGTATCATTGATAGCGGTGCTATTGATCACTACTCTGGTTTGAGTACCATTTTCTCTTCACTTAACCCATCAACATCATTGGGTAAGCTAAAGCTTGTTGGTGGCTCTACTACTCCCATTACTGGGAGTGGTACTATGAAAGAAAACCATCTCATCCTTAACCTTGAATTCTCTTTTATATGTTTCGTCTTTAAATCTCTTGACTGTGAGCTCCTTAACAAAAAAGCCTGAACTCCAGTGTAACTTTCGTCTCTGATCGGTGTCTTTTTCAGCACCCAAGGACGGTGGGATCCTTGGGAGTGGACGTGAGGACAAGGGGCTCTACAAAACATCCTTGAGACTTCTGGTCTTATGTCCTCCACACAAGCCTTGAATGCTTCTTCTTATAATGAAGTCGAGTTATGGCATCGTAGATTAGGGCATCTTCATATGTCAATGATGCGAGCCTTAGTTCCTAGTTTATCTGAATTAGGTGTGTCTCAGTTGCAGTCTTATGTATGTAAGAGGGCAAAGCATATTCTAAAGTAATATTCCTATAGTGAGAGTCATTGTAGTGTACTATTTGAGTTAGTTCACTCTGATGTACGGGGGCCTGCCCCTACTCTTTCTTTATCGGGTTATAATGATTTTGTGACTTTTTTGGATTCTTTCTCTCATCTTACTACTATTTATCAACAAATATCTAAGGATGAGGTTAGTTTTATCCTTCCTTTGTATCAAAAGACTGTTAAAACTCCATACAATGCTTCTATAAAAAGACTTAAGTCTGATAATGGTAGAAAGTACATCTCCCAGAATTTGCTGCAGGGGTATTTGAAAAAGCAAGGTATTGAGTCTCAAATGACATGCCCATACACCCCACAGCAAAATGGGGTTGCAAAATGGAAAAAGAGACATTTATTGGAAGTTATTAGGGCACCTTCCTTTGAGATGAATCTTCAAAAGTCTTTATGGTCTGAAGCAGTGTTAACCTAGGTTTACCTGATTAATAGTGATGCTTTTCGTGGTATTGAAAGGGACCTGTACAAGTGTGAAATCCTAATGCTAAAAACTTTATTCTTCTACCTAATTTCTAAATGTATCGAAGTCCTATGTAGTAAAAAGTGGGATGCTATATTTCCATGATTGGGATTCATAAATATTTTAATATATTCTTGATCTATAGCTTCCATTTTTGGGTGTGTGTTATGTCTATGTAACCGGGACCTCTCATGAGAAATTGGATCCTAGAGCTGTGAGATGTGTCTTCACTGGTTATCCGACATCACAAAATTCTTTGATCCCATTACAAAAAGAAAGTATGTTTGTATGGATGTTACTTGATTTTCAAATCAACCCGATTTTCATGACCCAACCAAGAAAACCTTGAGTCATCAACAAGAAGAACCTGAGTCAAGTGATCAGTCGTCTTTTATAATCCCTATGTCATATGCCCATAGAGAAAAACAATGCTACTACTCCTCTAGGGGAAGATGCGATCAAGACCAATAAGTGGAAGACATACTGACCTGACGAGGTAAGAGAGGACTAGTTGTCCCTTATGTTCCTCTTGTTAACAGCGAGGATCTTTCCCTTGAATTGGGAAATGTTAATATGCCTCAAGATGAAGAGAGTGAAACTAACCCTGAAACTTCTGATCTTGATCTTACGATTGCAGTCAGGAAAGGGGAAAAAGAGCATGTACCTAACTCCCTTTGAACTACTATATATCCTATCAAAAATTGCCATCCTCCTAAAAGGCCTTTATATCCACTTCTAACTCGGTATCCATACCAAAGACTACAAGGGAAGCCTTGCGTGCCTCTCACTGGAAGAGGGCGATAACGGAGGAGATGAGGGCACTTGAGAAGAATGAGACGTGGGAGATTGTTGATTTACCTCCTGGAAAGAAGGCTGTGGGATATAAATGTAAATGGGTATACACAGTGAAATTCCAGCCAAGTGGGGAGATTGAGAGATATAAAGCAAGGTTAGTGGCAAGAGGATTCACACAAACCAAAGGAATAGACTATGGCGAGACCCTTTCAACATAGGCAAAGGTCATTTCTATTAGAATCTTACATTCCTTGGCTACACATAGATCATGGTCATTGTATCAGTTAGATGTGAAAAATTCCTTTTTGCATGGGGACTCGCACGAGGATGTGTATATAGAGATAGCACCCGGATATGGAATGAAAGGGGAGTCACATAAAGTATGCAGATTGAAGAGAGCCCTGTATGGATTGAAGCGATCCTAGAGGGCGTGGTTTGAGAAGTTCAGTAAGGCCATAGTTTAGTTTGGTTACAAAAGGTGTGCTTTTGATCACACACATTTCGTAATAAAGGCTGAGAAAGTTAGCCGGATCATAGTAAATGTTTATAATATTGTGCTCACTGGTGATGATGTTGATGAGATTGCAAGATTGAAGGCTTACCTGAGCTGCACCTTCGACATAAACTTGGCATGCTAATGTACTTCTTGGACACAGATGTTTTCGAGATCTATAAGAAGTAGAGCCATCTCTCAAATGAAGCATGTCCTTGATTTGAACAGGGATGTTAGGTTGCAAGGCCGCAATTAGCCCAATAGAAAAAAAATCATAAGCTTGAAGAAAATAAAAAAGAACCCTTGGATGATGCAGACATTAGAGGCTTGTGGGAATACTTAGATATCTTACTATCACAAGACCTGACATTACCTATGTTGTGGGGTTGGTAAGCCAGTATATGCATGCTCCTTGTCAAGCACACCTATATGTAGTATACAGGATCTTGAGGTACCTCAAAGGTTATCTTGTCAAAGGTATGATCTATACTAATCATGGCCATGGGAGAGTTGAAATCTATAGTAATGCTGAATTGGGTCGGTCCGTAGAGGACATGAGATACACTTCAGGATGAGAAAAAATCACTGAGAAAGCATCTTGGCGGAGATAAAAGAGTTCGACACCTGAAAACCCCGAAACAAAGCCCGTATTCTTCCTAAACCCCCTATTCTTAGCATGACATATATTGAATAAAGGGACGACCGAGGGGGTAGTGATTTGAGGGAAGCATAAAGGAAGACGCCGAAAGGTTATGTTAAAAGAGATGGTTGTGGGACTAGTGCAAACAATATGTTGAAATAGTAGATTTAGTAGTCTGCTTTCTTTCTCCGGGTATGAACTCCTCCTTTGAGGAAGGCCCCTGTTGTAGCAATTCAACCTAGAGGGTATAGTTACTATAACTAATAAGAAGCATAGTAAAGTCAGTGTAGAATAATAGAATATCTTATTAGCTTATGAATGAAGGAAGCAAGTGTAGCTTTGAAAGCAGCAAGGAGGCATTAGGGGAAACCTAGATTCAAGGTCGGAAGAATCGGAAACAGACTCGAAAACGGAACCCTTTCTCTAGCGGCCTCTTGGCTTCTTTCTTTACAATTAGTCCAGGCCAGTAGCTGCTCCTGGCTTTCGGACAGCTATAGCACCGACAGATAGAGCGAAGAGTCCATAAGGAGAAGATCCAAGGCTTGTCGTAGATAAGAGTTGTATACGATAAGTTTGAGTCTTATATCTTATTCGGGAGAATTTCTTCTCTCTGGTCTTGTATCCTCACTAAGTGGCTGCAGACACCTGTCTTACAGATAGAGTCAAGCACGAGACACATATTTACTTGTTCTTTTTAGCATGTGCTAGCTAAAGGGTATCTGCGTTGAATTCGTTGTTTTGCTGGTCGGCTGAGGAAAAGGCAAATGGTATTTAGAGGAATAGACAAGGCATGATTTTCGTCTTGATGCAGTGTAGAACGGGGTTGTCTTTCCATTGAGCTGGGAAGACAATCCAAATTGTAGTCAGTGTCCACTATTTGATTGAGCACGACGTGGTCTGCTAGTCGCGTTAAACCATCCAAAGGAGTACCGTCAGCCCCCAAAAGTGCTTTTCTTCTCTCGCGAAAGAAAAAATATGTTTAGCTTTTTTTCTGCCTCCTTTACCTATCAAAGATTCTGTTAACATTGCAGATGGCACTCTCTTACCTCTTTCACACTGTGGGTCTATGTCTTTATCCCGAATTCTTCATGATAGATTCCATTTTTCTCCTAAAAACTACTTGTTTTCTGGCAGTAACCTTGCAGCTAACCATCTTCCTCTCATCTTTTCTTCTTCTGAGTGTCTTATCCATGATCAGCGCACGGGAAGGATCGTTGGCCAGTTGGGAAAGCTTTATTATACGGATATTCTTCTCTACATTCGTTTTATTCAACTGCTTCATTAGGATAAGGAATGGGACCTGCCGTCGCCAGAGACATACACAACACACAGTGCAAGACTTCTTCCATTGTCTAGGGTATATTCCCGCATTTCATTCAGATGGGTTGAACAATTCATGTGATTGTTTACAGTTGGCAATTGTATGCTCCTGGATTAAACATAAGAATCCAAAAAAGTGTGCCTTTCTTTGGATTGATTCATTCGTTAGTGTCCACTTGTGATTTGACCTACGGCTGATTTAATGATATATCACAGAGAACTTCTTGAATTTAATTAAGGGGTCCTACTCGAGTGCAGTCATTCATAGGTGCAAGGTACTTTACTTACTATTATAAGTGGATGACTATAGTAGATAGATATGGCTTTCTTTACTTAGAGAGAAGTCCTAAGCTCTTTCTAAGTTTAATATATAGAAAGTTTGAAAAATAAGTCAAATCTCCAGATCAAGAGGTTGAGGTCTGAACTCAGGCGGAGAATACGTGTCAAGGATCTTTGATTTCATCCTCTTAAAGATAGGAATCAAACATGAGCTGTCGTGTGTTCATACTCCGCTGCAGAATGGTGTGTCCGAAAGAAAAGACCGACATATAGTTATAGTTGAAATGGCTTTGACTTTGATGATAAATAATGGAGTACCAAAGCATCTATGGGTTGAAGTATTCACTACTATAGTGTATTCAATCAACAGATTGCCATTTTCTATTATCAACATGCAATCTCCCTTTTCTTCTCTTTATGGTCGTGATACTTTTGAGGGGGAGATCACTACCCTTTCTGAGACATCTGACTGGGTTACTTTAAATAAGTCTTCAGAGCACAGTTCCAATATTATAGTTCAAGGTGCCGATAATTCATCTTCAAAAATCATTCTATCTTTGTTTGCAGCCTCAAGCGAGCACTTTATGGCCTTAAACAAGCACCCAACCTAGACAAAGGGCTATAGCTGTCCACTATAGGAGCTTTCTTCTAATAATCCCTTATTTGGTATGTCAGGAAATCATAAAGCGAACGCGTTCTATTCAATATCTCCGTGGGGGAAAGAAGATCGAAAGCTATTGAATAGTGAGACTTTCTTTGCCAGAGTAGTCATAGAAAGAGAATCGAGGGGTCTGCAGGCATGAGTGCTCAAGTACACCGTCAGTCTAAATTCCTAGTAGTCTTTTTCAGTTGTATTTGTTTTAACGAAAAAAGAATAAAGAAATACCCGAAGAGCAGAACGGCCGTCCAACTCCACCAAATCTAGGGAGCGGGCACTTCTCTCATCATGTCGTAACAACGAAAGAAAACTCCACATACCGGAAAAGAGATAGACCTTATTCCTAGAACGGAATATAGACATTGGTACAAGAGGAGGCTCGAGGGACCTCGAGCTTAATATACGCTACCATCGGAGATACTTTAGCCACATCTTAATCCATGGTTGAAGAATGAGGCGATCAAGAAAGTCCTCCCCTGGAAAAAATATCCGAAGATCTTCTCTTTCTTTTTCATTACAAACAAAGTGAAGGTGCTACTTTTAGCCCTTTCAAGAATGAAGGCCCGCGCGACACTCGGCGTTTACACTCCCAAATATGGAAATCCTAACCACAGTTTTAATGATAATGGGCAGCGAAAGCATACAAAGATAGTGAGGCTTCCATCGCTTAGATTTAGGGTGATAGGGCGCACCACATATACCATAAGAAGCACCCCTCAACCAAAGAACGGAGCATCTTAGAAGACACTGGAGAGAAATCCCTAGTAACTTCGTCGCTCAAAAATGATTTGGCAAACTCCAAAACATGACATATAATAAATAATCTTTCAAATGGGAGACTTTTCTTTACATGTAGTTATAGTACACTGAAACTATATATTATGCTAAGTGGCCGTCACCTCCTCGTCGGCGATCACCGTCGCCAAGAATGACATAGTCGGAAAGCTTCGTCATACCATACACCCTTTCATTAGCCATCCACACAAGCATATGATGTTTAAGTGTGAATAGAGGCCAAGAACTATAAAATCCGAGGGGTTGATCCTTCGTAAACATCACAACCGATGACCTATAGCCTTTATTATAATTACAGAAACCATATGGTAATTGAAAGACTACATAACAAAGTATGAACGTCCAGGAAGTTGCAAAGGGATTTCCGAACAACCCTGCATACAGGACGTCAGGATAACAGATAAGGAATTGGTAGCAGCCTTAAGATAAAAAGAGATAAATTTTTTCTTTCTTCTCAAGTACTGCAACGGTTGGGTCTGATTTTAGGTACCATCCATTCTTAACCTTACCAAAACCTTCATCCATCGTGTATAGGCCGTACCAAGGCCTGATATAAGGGTTAGCCAATAGCGAATAACCTTTTCTTCCCTGCCTCCTCGACCTTCATTCCCATCCTGCAGCCAAAGTGACAGCGGTTGTAGCATCCACCGGTAATGTGTGGAAGAGGGTAAGATTTCAATGTGGATAGGACGTATCAACACCTTTTGCATCTTTTCATTTTAAAGGAAATATAGTTGAATAATATAGTGTTGGGTCCTACGGACCAGGATGGCCGAAGATCAAAACCTAAATGTGCCAGGGGTTGATCATCGAAGCCTAGGCAATAACGATTAAGGAATTTGAGCGCTGATGTAGCTAAGAGCCACCTTCATAGTCAATTCATTAGGGTTCTCACCTTCTACCCGAAAAGTATCCACCATTTTCTTTATCTATTAAGCCTCACAGCAATGGGACTTCCTAAAGAAAACTGCAATCGCAGTTTATCAACCACACATAAGACCACCGAGATCTTCGACTTAGCTCCCAAAGGTAATCCACCCGGCCCACTCCCAACCTATACAAGGAGAGCGGAAAATAACGAAAGGGAGACAATGTCCTTACTAAATAGAACACAAACTCCCATTACATCTATCATATCAGTCAAGTCGATCTGATTCGTTCTTATCTATAGATAACGCAAGTGAGAACTTATGACCTCGCGGATGGAGAGGGATTCGAACCACCGGTATTTCTATAAATACTTCAGTTTTCAAGACCGACTCTTTCAACCGCTCAGACATCCATCCCCTTCGCGCTTCTCCTGCCATATCCATCCACGCGCTGGCAGGTAGGGGCTTATCTATGTGATTCGCTACGCTTGCCTGCGCCTATCGGCTAATTCTATTGCCTGCCAGTTAGCGAAACTTTTCCGGTAGTACGAATCGCTACGCTTTGCCTCTTTCTATATGATAATATGCATCTTGGTTGCTGCTATCCCTACGGGTAATAGCAAAAGAGTGAATAACGAATGATCCTCCAAACTAAAAGAGTGATTGAGTCCGACTCAAGCGAGTGAATGGAAGGCGTGGCAAGAGAGCAAGTTCGACTCGTGAATGATCAGCAAGTGAAGGACCGATCCTTTTGCGCCAATACTGTTGCGAGACTGGTACTTGGAGGCTCAAGAGCAACATATAGACTAAGGTTGCCCATCACTCCCTTGCACTTTTTTGAAGGCCCTTTCAATTCTCTTTCTAGTATAGTTCCTCCATAAGAACACTGAACGCCCAGCTTCGCAAAGCAGCTCTCTCCCCACCCCACAACACAGTATGGAATCTAGATCCTTTCATCGAGCACCATTTCTTTTAGATATAAAGGTGTTCTGACTCTATTGGATCAAGTCATAACCTAATCCTTCTACTAGTAGACTACTATGGAGAGACTAAGCTCTATTTCAGAGATTGGACTCTCTTACTATGATTAGCTCCTACTAGTAAGAAGTTGTTCCCGAGCCAGGTTCCATGGATCCACGAGTTCCTAGCCGAGCCTAAATGGATGAATGAAGAAGGGCGCCCGGGTAGACTTCAAGAGCTCTTGCTCTGCCCATCCTTCTACTTCTTATCATGGGGGTCATAGAAAGATACGAACCGCCTACTCTTTAAAGCCCAACCATTAGATTGAATAAAATGAAAGCTGCCTGTCCTCACTAATAAAAAACAGCAATCCCTCCTCTTATGTTACCTACTTTTACTCATTTCTTCGGTATACCTCAATACAAGACAAGTGCATGAAAGGATGAACAATAAAAACCGGGCTATCGCCCTATCTAAGTAGATTTCCCCTCTCCTCTACGGAAGTAATCTTTTAATCTATTTCAGTTCCTGTGTCTGTCGCTATCGCCCTATTCCCTCTCAATTGCCTATCCTTTATAGATGAGTAGGAGTCCCTTAGCAGTAGCTTCCAACACTTAAGATTGACCTCCTCAAGTGCCAGATATGAATGTTTTATGAATTTCATACGGGACTACTTACTTACCTAAAGTTCACTTTTGGCTTACCAAAAAGGTTGACTGAAGGAACTGACCTAAGCATAGATCTCTCTCTCAAATACAAATGCCAAGAATGGGATTCCTTGGATAAAGTGGAAAATGCTAAAAAAATCCTTTCATTTGTCTTTGAAGGTGTTTGTCCTACTTATAGTATCAGTCCTCCAGCCTATACTTGTGTTTTTATTAACCAAGAACACATGCACTTTGTTGGCACTAAAAAAAGGTTATTCAATCCACTAGTGCAACTGAAGGTGCGCAGCCTCTTTTAAACCGGAACAAGAAAGAGCACATAACCACTGCTTGTGAACAACTCTCCTCAACTTAAGGCGTACCTACTCTAACTAGAAGTCTAGTCTCTCTCGGGTCCAATTTCGATCTCTAACTAACTAACTTACAACATAGGCCGGAAGAGAGATATTCAGAAAACCCGATTTCCTATCTTAAGAACCTGACTCGAAAGAGAAAAGAAGATCGGACTAAAAGAGATCTCACTTTCGACTATTGAACTTTACTTTTATATCTAGATTGGAACTGGACTTAAACGTCGTTGGATCCTGCTTAGGGACAGCTTTCACTCCACTTTCACTTTCATATCAGGAACGTCGACTTGCACTTGCAATATAGACTTTGACTTTCTGGAATCCTTGCTCCTGGCTTATATTCACATAAGCCACTCATAAGAATAAGATGTTCAACTCCCTAAAACACGTGTAATTGAGAGAGTCATCATATCAGTGCCTTGGGGAAATGCCTACCTTCAGGAGAGGATTACCGAATGCATTTCAAACCTGTCCTCTTCGCTTCCCAAGATATTTAGGGAAAGGGGCCTTGTCGGCCACCGCTTGCTGACGACGGAACGCATCGTCAATTAACTGGTCCTCACCTTGGACTTAGTTGGAAAGGTAGGTGTTCGGCATGTCCCTTGCTTGCGAACTTCTTTAGTAGGGCGGAGGTGCCATTCCTCACGTTTACCATTTTCCCCAGAATTAAGTCTTTCAACACTTGTATACTTTCTAAAGAGTCAGGCATGCCCATGTCCCTGTCTCCAAGTGTATTATCCACCGATTCACGAAGTGACTTTTTCTTTCCGCTGCGCTTACGTCCATATCTCTTAAAGCCCTATCAGACTTCCCTTGCCGATTGAAGAAATCCTTATATGGCTTCAAACAAGCGAGAAATGACCTTTCTATCTTATTAGTCAAGCGCGCTAGCTGCAATCAAAAAATAGCACTAACGAGCAAGCAAACGGATGCGCTAAGGCGCAACTTTGCATAGCTGTTGCGCCCTTGCTTCTTGCTTTCGAGTCGGAGCTTGATGGGTAGTGAAGTGGTCCGTGAAGGTTAAATAAGACTTGTGTTAAGCAAGCAGAGTAGTGAAGCCAGAGAGGAAAAAAAAGCAAGAAGTTGTTTTCGTTCGATCGACGGAATCAATCGTACTTTCACTGCTGTGGACCGGCTTTCATAAAGCACCTTTGGGCAGCAGCAACTATTGGGATCCAATTTCGAGATCAATTCGACAATGAAACTCTTTAAGCAATGATATTATCTATGTCATTTCTCATAACGCGATACAAAAGACAACTTTCGAGAGTCACTTAGCCCCTTGACCTCTTCTCTCAAAAAAGACGTTGTGCGGGCAAGTCGATCAAAGTTAGAGTGGGGAGGGAATGTTTATTTACAGTTGTTGTAGTACTACTTTTCAATTCATGTTCGGTCTTTCAATAAGTAGTCAGCTGCAGGCGTAGTCAGACTTAACATTGATTGAGGCAGCTGTTGGAGAGAAGGTACCAGTCAGACCTGCAAGCACCGGGTAGTATGCAGCGGTAGTTTTCAATCATACAATGTGTACTCTTAGTCTGACTTTTAGCAGTAGTCAGCTGTCCTCTTTCTCCTCTTTTAATTGCCCTATTGAGTAAGGGTCAGTGTTTGCAAAAATGTCAAGCCGACGGGGGTCAGGTACCGTTAGTGACAATAGCAAATGGGGGCTGGACACTAGTTGTGCGAGTGGAATGACCAAACTGGACCTAGTCAGCCCGAACCGTTTTGCGGTTCTAGAGGACCCTGAACAAGAAGAGGCAAAGATGCCAGATCTGCACACTGCTGAACCGGAAGAGAATGCTTAGGATGAGTGTTTGGGTAACAAAGCCGATGAGGGTGTAGTCAAGGAGAGAACTCTCGAGGAGTGTGATTTGGCTCATAGAAGCGAGGATCTGGAATAGAGGGTCAACTATGGCAGTGACTGAGGGGGAATTGTTCTGTGATAAACAAATGACTTCAAACAAGAACCTTAGGGCATCCAAAAGAGGTGAACCTGAGAAGAGCAGTAAGAGTAAGCGTTCAAGTACTGGTGCTATGACCAACAAGGTGGAAGATCCTCCCATGGTTCGAATCACCGTGAATGAAGAGTGGGCGAACAAGATGCAAAACATATCATAAATGTTGAATTCTAAGAAAGAGGGAGGGATGGGGAAAGTAAAGGCCAAAGAACAAAAGACAAATAAGGGCTGCACAAGACGAAAAACTAGAGGTAGCACTAAGGTGCGAGGGGAATGTAAAAACAACAATAGTTCCACATGAAGGTCCTTATATGGAATGTCAAAAAGATCGGTAAAGTCGAGAAGCAGAGAGAGGCCAATGATTATATAAGATCACAAGAGGCAGATTTGATTGGCTTGGTGGAAACCAAAGTGAGGAGTGGAAAGGCAGCAAGAATTACCAGATGCTTGGGAAAGAAGTAAAGTAAATCCATTACTGTGGAGAATGAGTAAATAAGTTTGATGAGTGTAAGGGCTAGTAAGACCTACCCGCTTTGTTCAGCATTTTCATTAACTGAAGCAACTTCAACAAAATAAAAGTTAAAGAAACAAATTCATTGACTTCTAAAAGGAGGTAAATTAAATGAGTACTAACTCTTTTCTATTACTTTGTTGTACCGGGTTAACAAGAGCTGACCCTCTTTATTCACTACAGTCCCGGAACAGAACAATCTTGTGTCATAAGAAAAGCTATTATCCAAATCGAATTTTTCTTTTTTCGTTTTTTATTGGCTTCATCCCGAACGTCCCATTACTGATGGGGAAATCTGTTCGGAAAGAGATATTTATTAAATAATAAAAGCAGCATTATCCCTAAACTTTAAGAACACACAAAGAAATCATGCAACACGACTTATTAACATCATCTACTGGAACCATCCCTTCTTCAATGTCTATTGATACTAGCTTATCAAATGTACAATCACTAGGATCCCCTTTATTTTACCATGTATACTGAGGTCCCAAAGCAGATATTGCTATTAGTCCCAGCTCATTGATAAAGTTGTTCAAAACCCTTGCTCCAGGTTCTGACTGGTTCGAAAGGACTAGAAGCAGATGTCTATTCAATAGAAGAAGTTGTTCGACCTTTCTTTCATTTAGTTTGAACCACCCGAAACAAAAGGAAAATCAGGATAGGAGATGACTCGTAATCGATCCGGCTGTTGGACCCTGGACCCACCCCGGACCGTATATTTCATAAGATGTGTTTCATTCGGGAGGATGAACTAGACTTTTTTCATCGCCCCACCTAAGGCAGATCGAACAAAAGATCTTCCCACTAATGCTTTCATTCTCCCGGCTATGATACTGGTAAAGAGCCCTCTTCCTTATCTCCGACACTGTTGTTGAGACACACTAAGTAGTCATGAGAAAGATAAATGTCATCTGTGTGAAGGATATTGAGATAGCTTCTTCCTTCTCTGTGCGTGGGTTAGACCTTGATCGGATAATTATTCTTATTTAAAAGTCAAAAAATAGAGTTCTTTTCACTTTAACAACTGTGTTTTTTCTAACAACTCGAAAGGCGATTCCCCCTACTATCTACAACTCCAGACGTGACAAGAGAGCTTATTCCCCAAAAAAAAGATTCATTCCCCTTCTCTTCCCGACGATCGGTAATTCTTTCTAACAGCTCCATCTGCCCATCTGAGAACGACGCCCTTCTTGCAAAAGCTCTTATTACGCTAACCCTGTTCGTGGGATCTTTTATCCTTTCCTTCTTCCTAGGACAGTAAGAATGGAATTCCCTGAATGATATCAGTTAGAGCGCATTCCCTCACAGCTTATTTTTTTCTTAAGCACTTGCTATTTCATCTTCTCTTAGATAGGCTATCTTCCGATTCAATGCCATCAAAATGTACTTAGCATGCCTACTTTTCCTTATTAGTTCAAATAGCCCTAGCTAGATTCTCAAGCTCTGATAAACCCGCAATAAGAACAACCTTTATTTATGTCATGCCGAAAGGACTAAGAGCTCTTATTCCGCAGTCTTTAGCACAGAGCAGTCGACGCACTACTGATTCCTGGCGGTTCTACTAATCTTCCTATAAATTCCATTCATAAAAAACCCGAAAATCGTAGACTGCTTATGTTTATCTAGTCTTGATAAATGAACGACACCCGCTCTTATTCCCCACAGTCAAAGAAAAAGGTCGTCTTCTCAAAGTCCGTACTTGTACCGAAGAGACCAGACCTTGGGAAGGCATCACCCATGCTAGAAGGCTTAACAGTCCTCCTTATTAGCAGCCAGATCTGTTTTATGCTCGGCTTGATGCTATCTCAGATGTCCATTCAAAAAGAGCTATTGGGGGCAGCCGAGCTTTTGCCTTCCTAGGCAAACTCGGAAAAGAAGGAGTGGCTCACGTCCCTAAACAAAGCACCAGTCAGCTTTTGCCTTCCTTGTAACATAAAATATACGGAGAGAGGAATCGGCATAATAAAGTAGGAAAATTTACTGAAGAAGTGCGGGAAATATTCTTAAAAGAGCTTCTTCGAAATTTCGTTATCTTTTTTAAGATAGAAAGCCGAATCACTAACAAAGGAATTTTCTTTCGGGATGTTGACAACGTCAAAACAAAAAGAGAAGTCTTTAATGAATAGTCATTATCTCACGATTGGGTGGGTGTGAAGTGTACTGAGGTTAAGGTACAATACCGAGCTCGAGACGTTAGAAGGTGGAAAACCAATGGGTGCAGGAGCTGCTATTGAATTCGGTCTTAGATGGTTGGAAGACTGAAGCAATAGCATGATAGGAATAGCAAGTTTAATAGATATGACATCACAATAGGATAAAGACGAGACTTCTTATTTTCTTTCACATGGAAATGGGATAACGCAAAAATGCCTTCGAAAGGCAACTAGTGAGAGGGATTACTTGCTAACGTATCCCTAAGGGCATATCGTCTAAGTCCAGTAGTTAGTGCATTGGATTCCTGGGCAACTACATCTAGTAGAGTTGACTTAACACCGAGCAAATCTCCTTTCTAGTATAGGACTTATAGCTTTGGAAATGAAATTAGTCCTACAACTCCCCTAGCTGCACATGAATGCACAGAGAAGGCCCTCGCTCTGGTTCTTTGACATCGACCCGGTTGGTAGGAATAATGCGGGCTTAGAGCCAATAGAACTAGTGTTCCTTCGTCACCCTCTAGCGTACCGAACTTGTAAAAAGCATGATTTAAGATATGCACGGACAAAAGTAGCTGCTTAGGTTGCATATATAAGAATAGAAATCGAATCCACAACTATTGATATTGAATTCGCTGTTCTCACATTAAAAGCTGGGTAAGCCAAGGGGGGACTTTGAACTATTAAGAGGTGCCTAGCGCTTTCATCGATATGGAAGAGCAAGATTCTTGGCTATACCTGTACAACTAGGGATTGGGGGGCATTGAATAGTAAACTAAACGAAGATGACGCTGTCCAATTGGCCGAATGGAAGATCGACATGAGAAGCCGATGTTCTTGGTACAGAATCCCATGTAGATTTCTTAACTGTTTTGTTAGGCATTGGCATGAGCAAGAAAGAAGACAAGAGGAAATCAGAAGAACGGGGATTCGAATCGCCTATTTTTTCCCCTTCTTATTTGCAAGAAAAAAAAAGTAACTGAACTAAACAGTAAACAGGAGGCATAGAAGCAGAAGTATAAAGATGCCCATCCCATTGTATTTGGATTTGGAAAGAAAGAAGAAGATAGGCTCTTTAATCTTTTATAGAATCTTTTCTTAAAGTTATGTTAATCCGAAAATAGAAAATTGCGAATAGTATATAAGAAAGGTATCCGCTCTTGCTTTTTAGGAAGAACACTGTTTGCAAGATCCGATCTTAGTGAGAGAGTTGGGATTGAGATTTTACTAATACTAATAGAAGAAATTTTAGTAAAGGGAGGAAAGATCTAGGTCTCGTATAGAAGAAGGGGTTTTTTTCGCTTTTCGACAGGAGATGATACATAAGCGCTCTTGGTCTTCTATCCATATCCGCTGCTCTTAGCCTTGTTAGAATCCAATGTTAGAAGGATTAATTCAATAGGCATCCCAATATTCGTTTTCTTATATAGATAAGAGATCAGCTAAAGTAATGGTCATCCCCCTCCGTTTGAAGAAGATATCTCAGGTATTCGCCTATGAGGTCTTCACATAATAGGTTGAAAAAATCCTTATTAGGAAAAAGACTTGGACAAATCCCCGGTCTTATAGAAGTAGCTAGAAAGTCTAGGCGCCTGATGCATGTGAGGGTAAGGGAAGGAAGTCGCTTTGGCACGTATGAGTAGCTGTCACATATCGAAGTTTCAAAAGCCAAAAGAGAGATTTTCCGACAAGAAAAAAGTTGGTTGAGAGACGGGATTCGAGAACGGTCCATCCCACAATAAATAAATAATCTTCTTTGCGTCCATCTTTCTTGGAATTCGTTAATAATCCTTGAATTCAGGGAACGTAGCAGTAGAGCTACTCTATTTGATGGAATTGAGGAAGGTGGTATAAGGTCTTCTTCATCATATGCTTCACATGAAATTGATGAATAAGAGAATGAGGGGGCAATAGATGGGTTGCAAGATAGAGTTAATATGCTCAAAATAGTAAGATTTGCGTACCTGAAGCTCTTAGTATTTTTCAGCCAGCATTTGATTTTTTATATGGTCAATGTTCTTTTTGTGGTCAATGTTTATGGGTTAAGTTGCAATACTGAATTTCCTTGGTTGTCCTCACTGAAGTGTACCCCTTGAAGCTTCAATCAATCATTGACACCCATGACCAAGGTGTATACTTCAGTGTGGGAAAAAAGGGCAGCCCGATCAGAGGCGGAGCTATGATTTGAACCTTATAGGTTCGGGATTACAATCATTTTAAGTTACTGGGTTGTAAATTAATAATTTTACATATTTATTGGAATTCTTAATATAAATACACGTTTTTAACAAAAGCTACCGGGTTCGACCGAACCCGCAGCTGATATTGTGGCTCCGCCCCTGAGCCCGGTGCCCTCACCCCGGACACTGCATGAATGCAGGATGCCTTATGCATTGGGCTGAGCTTTTTTTTCCTCACTGAAGTATACACCCTAGGTCATGGGTGTCATGGATTGATTGAAGCTTCAATGGTGCAAAACTTAGGAAGCCAACTATTTGAGATGAGATAAGTTATAAATACTCTTTCACTACTTGAAGTTGTTGCTTAACTGACGACTATATTTTTAAATGTATATACATACACTTTCCTCTTTACATTTTTGTTCATGCTTTTGGGTGTTGTAGATCTTGCTCTCTCCAGATCACCATTGGGAAAATTTAATTACACCATGTGTAGAACTTATTCTATAAGATCCGAGAATTTGTCACCCCGAGCACATTCTCTTAGAAATGGTTCTTTTTTGTGTCAATACTTAGAAAGAAAAGAAAGATTGGCACTAAGAATTTCCTGATTTCTCCATTGAGTTATCTTGTGAATGTGTAATTTTTTTTTGTGATTACTCAATAGGTTAGAGAAAACTATTTTCTCTTCTGGTGCAACTTAAATATTTGAGTCTTTTAGTTTTCGTTTCCCTGCTGATATTGTCATTCTAAATGAGTTAATTGTGTACATCAAGTGACACTACTCGCCATTGAACTTGAGTGTAATTATCTAAGTTATACACAGTAACCTATGGAATAGGATGGGTCATGGGATAGCAGCTATGTATCTTAATACAATAACTAAGTTTACAGTTCACATTATCTCTTTTATGCAATGTGATTTGCTCTGAGTACATGCTGCAATATCTTATATGTGATTCCTAAGTGTTTCCTCAAGTTGAATATTTTGTAGCAACTATGGTGAATCGATAGCAGAATGGTTAAAAGTTATACGATTAGAAGAATGAAAGGGAGGATGCAACCAACCCATTCTAGAATGGTTAAAAGTTATACCATTAGAAGAATGAAAGGGAGGATGCAACCAACCCATTCTAGAATGGTTAAAAGTTATACGATTAGAAGAACGAAAGGGAGGATGCAACCAACCCATTCTCTACTTACAATGTTACAAGTAGAGAAAATTCTACTATACCCATTCTTATTTAATAACTTTATTAATTGTCTTTTGTAGGTGGAGTAACCGAAGAAAGGGAAGATGGCGAAGGTGGAGCAACTGAAGAAATGAAAGATGGAGATAGTGAAGATATAGACCTTACATAAGAAAGAACTTTGAGTTATTGTCAATATAGTCTTTTGTTATAGCATTTGAAACTTTAACTTTTGAAGCTGTAAAACTTATATAATTTAGTTAAAAATATTTTGCTATTATCGTTATTCTTAGCTTATTGGATAAGAAAGATTATGTAGTGTTTTATTATTTTATTTATATAATATCCAGGTTATAATTACAAATATTTTTAGGTGATAATGTCAATTAAAAGTTTAAAATAGCCTAATAGTACCGTTACAATAAGCACAAATGTCGTTGCCATAGACATTCTGAACCGTTCCGATAGGTGTTGCAGACCGTTCCATAAAGTGTGACAAACTGATGCAATAGAAACAAAACCGTTACGGTAGCATTATAAAACTGTTACAATAGCTGTAAATATCCATTGCAATAGCATACATAACCATTGCAATAAACTATATTATAACAGTTTCCAACCATTGTAGTAAATAATATGGTAACGGTTTACAACCGTTGCATAAAGTATACGGCAACGGTTTATAACCGTTGCTGTTGAAATGAATATTCGTTGCTTCAAACAAAGGAAAAACCGTTGCGATAGCTTGATCTATAGCAACGGTGTTGTCTACCGTTGCCAAAACCGTTGTTGTAGATCTATTGGCACGCGAGCGGATGTCACGGTTGCTGAACCGGTCCAATACCTCTATGGCAACGGTTTTTCTATCAATTGCAATGGTTTACTAACCGTTGCCATAAGTCTATTTTCCAATAGTGCGTTCACTGAATCCTTCATGATGTTTTGGTGGCAGGTACTAGTACATCGAAACCTTATAGAGCTGCTGGACTCCAGACAAGCCGTTACGAAGGGCCATCAGCCTAGGTCAGGCGACCCGAAAGGACCAGACATAAACCACCCGCTAAGAAAACGGTAAATAAGACAAGCGATCAAGCTGGCAAGTCAAGGATACAAGATGGAATTTTCCAGGGTATGTGAACTTCCTTATATATTCAGCCACATATGCGGGTGTGATAGATTTTATGGTCTCGGTTATTGTTCTATGAAATATCGATTCTATCAATCATTCTATTTCAGAATCAAGTCCACCCTGAATAAGTAAGGCCCCGTGATTTCCCAAACCAACTCCTGGCCTTACCCAGCAGAACCGGCCGGGGGTATTCAGCATGGGCGGAGAGAGCATCTGAAGGGTTACTTCACCTTTGCCTCTGTTGACACAATTAACCAATGGGGACCGACAAACAACTTGCTTAGTATAGTCTTTTATCTTCCATTCAGGGGTCATGAATGATTAACAGAAATGAAGGGTAAGTGCAACGAACTAGAATTTTTGACCAGTCTTGTAGCGAATAAAGGAAAAAGGTCCCGGTAGGGGTCAGCAGCGTCGGGAGGCGGAGGTGAACAACAAGGACTCTCTCTCGTAGCGGATATCCCGCCCTTCTTCCGTAAGGATGGATTCGGGCTTAAGCCAACTCGACCAAGGGGGGAAGGATTTTGAAGAGGATACCTCCTTTTCAATAATAGGAGTGTAACCTACTACAAATGTATGTAGTCCAAGGACTTTCCATTTCAACGGGATTCTCGTCTCAAGGGCATTTCCGCCAATCACTTCAATAGTGCCAAAATACCCTATTCCTTGAGTCACTGGAACCGCTGACCCATCTTACAAGAACCTCCGTACTTCTTATGTGCCGGGATCGATCATATTCGCATTTTCACTATGTTTCAGCCCCGAGCAGCCATCGAAAGCAAAGAGATCAGGTCGTTATATTCTACCAAGTAGATGCCGATGCTCCCGAACTGCTATATGAGTCTAATTATCATTCCCTTCCCGCATCACTAGATCACTAGAAAGATAAAGCGATCGAGGAGCAAAGTTATGAGCTGACATGAGTGGAATCAAAGCAACTAGTCCTGTCCAAAGAGTCCCAACCCAGGGAAAGTCCTTTGTTAGGGGAAAAAGTCAGCTCAACAAAGGGCTTTTTTCAAGGGATCGTCGACAAGAACTACTCATGAAGACCCAAAACCTCAGTATGTGGAAAATTCTTCCAATCCGGGTCGAAAAAAGGGTGGTGCCTTAGCTTATGGGTGTAAAAACTTTTGGTCATGTGCTATTTGCTTGTCCAAAAGGCCAAGCCAATGTTACCGGAAAGGAAGAGTTTGATCCTGTCTCAGTAGTAGGACCAGTTCCCCCCTCAACTACTTATTGATCAGTTAGTAAACCCCCTTCATTTCGGTCTAGTAGCTGGTTACCTCATTTCCTTCGAAGTCTTTGGCTGGCTTATCCCCCATTCCACCTCTAAGTAGTGGTGTTAGTGTGTCTCGTTGCAATCATTCCAATCAATCCCTTTCCTGAACCATAGGTAAGGGATGATAGCAGATGGCACTTATAGCAAAATAAACCAGCCCCTCATTTGAGAGAGTAAATAGATTAGTGTCGGGCTTACGACAGTCTAACTTTTGAACGACTAAGCAACTACTAAGCTCCCGCCCACCCCCAACCAATTAGGGTAAATTGTTCATTCATACCTTAAAGCACCGAGATATTGGCCCATGACCATGTTTACTTCATCTTCAAGAGTAAGCATCCTGGCACTCAGGGCCTCAGGCAACCCTGGATCCTTTCCTACTTCCTTAGTGATTCCAAGAAGATGCTTCAACCCTGTTAATTTTTAGCTAGCTATCACAGTCCAATAAAGATTTCCAATTTCGATTTGGAATTGTTGAGCAGTAGGTTAAGGATAACCTCCTTTGAAGTGCCCTATGTAGATGCGCGGGCTGCTTCTGCGCTGGCTTTGCTAGCTTGCATGATGGGTTGTAAGACGCTCAATCAATCAGGCGCTATCCCACCCTTCTTCCTTGATCTACACATTCACGCCATTTCGAGTTAAGGAATGATGGTTAAGAGTTCTTACTTTTGAGTTCCCACTATGACTATTTAGAAGGCTATACTAATATCTTAATGAATTGAAGCGAATAAAGCTCAACAATTCTCTAATATGAATCGAAAGTTGCTTTTTACTCCTCCGCCTTTGAAGGCTGGTTACATCCAATGTCTCCTACGAGGCTGTCTTAAAGTCCTCTTTGTCTAGGCTGAGGAATAGCCCTTTTTGAATACATTTGACTTGGTGCACACTTGTAGGACGATTCCCCGCTCTGAAGTCAAGTCTTTTTTTAATCTCCCTCTAAAGAGGTTGGGATTAGACTTTCAATTGGATGTGTCCTGGTGAAATCGTTAACGATAGATCCTTGTAGACGTACTACTTTCAATCAAACATTCTCTCCTTTGACTTCTTGATTGATATATAGTTAGGCCAAGGACTTGCTTCCTTAGATTTGTTGAATTTACTCTGTCTTCACGAATTAGATTTGAAAAAATATCTCAGGGCGACTTTCCTTTTAATCGATCGTGAGGGGGGTTTCCACTTTATTACTTGGGTAGAATGAAATGGCTAGGCTCCCCTATCAACTTTCATATCGGTGATATATCTTTCCTTAGCACTTACGAAGTAGACGTGATTTATTGAGTTGAAGTGAAATCTTTCCGTTCCCGATTCAATTATAGCTGTTCTCGCTAAAGCCCGATCTGATCCCGCTTGAGCGGCAAGGAGATATCCTTATATTCCAATTGCGTCAAGACAATAAGATAGATGCCTGAATCGCTCCGTGGCTTTATAAACCCCAAAAAAGAATGAATAGGCTAGGCGCCCAGATGGAAAAATTACGATAGAAATAAAGTTTGGAAATGAAAGATGTGCTCGCGGAAACAATGAGATTATCAACATAAACTATAAAATAGACTTGAATGCCTGTCAATCGGTATTCTATATGATGTGATATTGCTAGTTTCATCTGCTAGTAAGAGAAGCTGCGGTGAATGAATCCTTCTTAGCTAAGGAATGTTTATTAGACACCCACCCATTGTCCAGTTCCGGCTAACGCTCCTCGTTGCCTTTGTTTGCACGGTCTCATCACTTAGTGGTCTGGCATGCAGTTAAACAGGTTGACCATGGAAACCGCTTTCTTATATATGCTGTACTAGGGGACAATGTAGGAGGACACTCGTGTATATGAAAGAATTTTGGGTAATTGGGCTTTTTCTTTCCTATCAGAAATCTATGATTTCCCATCAAGGTTCAGCTGTGAATTCGCAAAGAGGTTCAGGGTACGTAATTTGAATAAGGATCTTTCACCTATCTAAATTCGGACTCTTATGAAATCTCACCATGCCTATAGTACTATGGCTGTACAGCTACAATACCTTATGAAGAGATTTTCCACTCTTTGTTTTGTAGAGTAGGGGGTTGGGGGTTACCGTGCTCTATCTAGAATCGACCATGTTAGAAGTCTTAAGGTAGAGAGGTTGATTGTGCTTCATGTCTCCCAAGAGCATATTGTTCTGGGTGAGGGTAATGTTTGCTATCGCCGCTTCTTGTTTTGCTTTCTTAGTGAAATGCTTGCTTCCGTTCACATCAAACATCGTTCTTTTCCTTTTTTCCCCTACCTTGGTGTTGACCCTATGTTCGCTAGCTTCCTTTCCGGTCTCATATAGGGAGTAAGTTAAGCCATTCCACTAAAATACTCTTTATTGATTGAGCTTTCTCAGTCTTGGCTTAAAAGCCTTGACATTTCAGTTCGCATAGTTCGTAGCCATTGTTAGAGGAAAGAACTTCTATTACAAGGATTCAGAAACTGTAAATCTGGCAATTCCTACCAGGGTGGTGGGTCGGAACGGATTCTCTTGCTTTAGGGCAGAAATAGCGGAATGGTTAGGGGGCCTGTCTTTAAGCAGCTGGCTTTCACGTAGCTACAGCAGCAGAGGATAGTCTCTAAAAGCTACAACCGTCTCTTCTTATTATTCTCCGAAAACATACATAGGTTTTGGCAATCACTCTACTGATAGAGAACCTAAGAGCTACCAATAAGCCTTTAGGCAGGCAGCGGAAATGGTAAATGTCGTCTTCCTTTACAATGACTTCTTCCTTTCCTCTTCATCATACTAAATTCTAGCTCACCCTCCGATCAGGGAATACCTTAAGTCAGCAACTTCCTTTGAACATAGGGCATTTACATAAACTCTGAAACCGTACACAGGGAGCTTACATCGGGAAACTCCCAAGCTTGGTGAGGAAGGAACAAAACAGAAAAAGACACCGTCCAACCGTTTTTTATGCGCGCGTACCACTTTTGAGTATCTATGCACTGCTATCTCCCTTAGATCATTGGCTACCAGAAAGACTAGAACTCAGGAACATCAATATGGTTAGAGATCATTAAGGTACGACCCTTAGCCTATTCTTTTCTACCTTTTGATCGAATCTAGAACCTCAATTAGCATATTCATTAGAAACCTTTCTTGGAAGACTCAATTCATTAGATAAGCCTAGTACATAATCACTGATAGGATCATTCCTGAAATTAACAAATCATTAATGGTCACTTTGAAGCAAGTTGATCCTAGAAGACTAACTTCATATCTCACGTAGATCAATCAGTTCAAGCATTGAGAAACCCGATTTCCTTCTGTGTTTAGGACATAGACTCTTTATGCCTTTGTCGAACTGCCCTGACGCCTTGGCAGGCTTTGACCTACTTTCCTTCGCTTACCGAAGAGCAGATTCTTTATTACTGACTTTTCGCGGTTGATCTCACCTCGCACCTAAAAGAGTCGGTCCTTGTGAGGAGAAGGATTCTTCTCTTGCTATCAAAAGTGCTTACTCATGGTCTATCGTGCAGTTGATGATATCATTCCGAACTAGTTTTCAGGCATACACCAACCATACATACCGCTTTCTCATTCAGGAATTTCTTAAGATTAAGGTTCGAAAGGACCAGGCGGCGATGAAGTATGAGTCTAAAACTCTATATGCAGAGCTGCCTTAGCTCAATAGATCATTGAATCAGGAGATGACTTCTTAAACATTCGCGAATGGAAAAGAGTTGCTTTAGGCACGGACCACAAACCCACGAACCTAATAGTTGGATCCTTGAGGAGACAGGAAAAAGCCATTCATTCCGGTCATTGAGCCCGAATTTAGGATTGATTGATCTAAACCAAAGGCTTGATTATATATAGGAGGAATGCATTCTCATACCCTAATACCGCTTTATGGAAACCTAGAACAGAACAAAGTCTCTTTAGGATGGCTCTGCCCTAGCTAGACCGAGTCACAAATACTTATTATAGAAGACTCATGCACACTTCCATATACTTCTTGTAAGTGACATCAAAATACTCTTTAAGCCGATTCGAAAGAAGCAATAGATAAGATTGAATCAGACAGAACGTTCACCCCTCACCGTGGGGAATTGGGGAGTTGAGACTTCCTTGCTCTTAGGCCCACTGTAAGGCCAATAAGATCATGAAGAAGGAGATTGGATTCTTCCTTTCATCCGGACTGACTCTAATCGTGATTTTGACTCTATTATGATACCTCCCTCTGTCGCAACAGAAATTGAGAATGGAGGTGACTTCGCTACACTTGTATATAGTTGGAAATTACAACTCGAATGCCCTAGTACTACTGACTTTGCACCAGAAACAATTGAAGCCTTTTTTCAGCATCCCTTCTCAAACGTCTTATTCCTTGCCTTAGTAATGTGTAATCAGCTACTTGGCACCTCCCCTTATTCTCCTTCCTTTCCTTTTAGATCTGAGGTAGTACTAATTAATGCTTGAATTGCTCCTATTAGAAATAGGGCTACTCTTGGGTATGAAAGAAGGATATTCCGAGCATGGGCACATCCCTTTGATAGCTTTGTTTAGCCTCCTTTACTATGTCAATCCCTCCGTATTTGTTATTACTGAAGCCGATCATCTCCTTGGTACTTCACCTAGTGGCTAATCTAAAGTCTCTTCTCTCGATCGGATGGGCCTATGTCACTAGAACAAGTGAGGAAGACCTCCAATTACTATACTGGCAATTCAAGATGAACTCATTCCATGCCAACAATAATAGTACTAAACTTTCAAAAGAAGAGAGATGAGATCATGCTTTGAAGTTGGTAGCTGAAAGAAAGCTGTTCGTGAAGGTCAGACCAGAGCATAAGGAAGGAAGATCACTCATAAGCAAATTCCGACTACTATTTTAGAGTACCGAAGCTCAATGGCATTGATCACACCTACGGCCAGAAAAAAGAAAATACTTAGCGCCCCAGTCCCTCCATTGACTGACTGGCTTAGAGGGCATTCCGCACAATGACCAGTGCAATTCGCGCATTTGTCGGTAGATGGTTTAGATAAAGTAAGTAGCTCGCAAATAGGGAGTTCCCTGGCTGGTACCAATAGATAGAGCTACTAGTAAGATAAGCAAAGGCGGTTGAGAGTGGAAGGAGTTAACCTCTCAGCCTCAAGGTGAAAAAATATAGCAACTGATAAGGAGTAGCCGTATAGGTACTAGTTAGGGTGCCAATCTAGTATAGCACTGCTAACAGGACGGTCAGTCGGTACCGAAAGCAAAACTTCTCACATCTCTATGACTCTTTGTTCTCATGACCTCAAAGTGATCGACTACATTCAACATAAAAGAGAAAAAAGGATTTATCCCCCTATTCAACTACCCATCCTAGAGCATTTGGCTTCAGAATACTTTATTCTTTTTATTTTTCTATGGACTGCATAAATCTTCTCTACCAGCCCAAATGAGGATAATCTCTTTTGGCAGCTCAATCCTCACGGTAATAATTATGCCAATTCTGCCTAAAAATCTCTTCAGGTGATCAAGGGGGCTCCATTTTTCAATAGATGATCTTAGTAAAAAATATATTATCTAAAAGCTTCTTTTCTCTGGCTTGCTCTTTCTTTGGCCTGCAGTAATGTAATCGGGATTTAATCTCCTAAATTCTTTTTTCTAAGAAAGCAAGTGGTGGAAACTTTTGTTAGAAATTCTGCCTTATACCATTAGATCTAAAAGCACTTCTGCTACTTTCTCTTTTCCCTAACGCTCTTTTTTTTTACCCATTTCAAAGGGCAATAAAGGCCTACCTTATAAGTTCTCGCTCGATCGAAAGGATATAACACATACGAAACGTTACCTTCGCTGACTTTATGAGGTATAACCTTTGCCACGACATTAGTGGCTTAGCCTTCGCGCTTCCCGCAGGATTTTTTTACAGAGAGAGAGTAAGGAGTGGGGGGCACGGAAGATTGGTCCGTTCTGAAAAGCTGAGTTTTTCGGTTCGCCCCCCCTATGTCGTCGGCCTTCTTACCAGTCTACCTCCTTTCTCTTGATGGAATTTATCAATACCCGAGCTCCAGCTTTGCTTGAGTTCTTCACCGGCGCTCGCCAGATGTATCACCCATCCCGCTCCCCACGGAGCGGTAAGGAGTCTTCTTGTGTGTTATAATCTTTACGGGAATGAATCACATATGTTGGTTAAGAATTGCTCGGGAATTCATTGATAATGACTTTGCCAGGTTCTAGGGAGGCTACTCTTCTTTTTTGTCGATCGAGACGCTTTCCCTCATTCCACTCGTCCAGCCCTCTTTACGAACTTGTACAATCGATGCCACAAAGGTAGCCAACTCTATTATCAAAGAAATAAGGAAATGGGCGACAATTTGGCATCAGATATCCGGAGGTGTGGAAAGAGCAGGTGTGAGAAGCGGAAAAACCATCAAAAAATAACGATTGTTCGTGGAGGTTTCTACAGAAAGACCCCTTGGATATGGCAAACGGATCACAATTACAGGTACCTGGGACCATACCGATGGAATGAACAAAATACGAACAGTTAACATAATATGGTCATAGATCTTAGGTTGTAACTTGATCATGAGCGAATTTGTTGATGTTGCACCCATGAAGTATGGAAAGTGCCAAACATTGGGAACTACCCGGGGAGGAGTTATGAACAAGAACCAGGAGAAGCGAAAACCACTTAACTGGAGGAATCGATTGTATTTCGTCCGTTGTTCCCCATAGCAAATAGGGATCAAAAAGCACCAAATTTGATGACTTATTAAGGAAAAGATGAAGTAAGAGCATGCTATTGGAGACGTTGCAACATATGTCGGGAAGGCCTCCATTGATTGTGTACGAACAAAATACGAATCCAAAAGCAGGGTAAGAAAGGGTTTAGCTAATGGAGATATTAACTCTTCCGGGAACAAGTAACGGCTAAACCATGTCAAACCAAGACCAATCAATATCTGAACGGAACGGATTCGAATTTCTCCTACAATAGTTTTGGTGAGAAATGAAATTCATAGGATATATATGAGTAATTCAAAGGATAAATATAAATATTTGATAGGATTCGATTCATTTTAGTAATGAACAAAACAAATAGGATTGATTATGTATCACAATTTCATCACTACATCGAAGGCTTTTTTGCAAATATATTGATAAGATAGCTTGGTATCCAAACATAAAGAATTATGATCCTTCTTGTCTACATACGAAATTGGGTGGGTATAGGGCATATAACAAAAAGGGTTTCCTCGATCATAAAATAAAAAAAGAAAAAGCAGACAGGAACAACTTGATTCTTTAAACAAGCTAGTTTTGGCTTCTTTTTTACCACCCTAATTATCTTGTTGGCTTTGATACGATGAAATAAAATAGTGAAAAAGACCTTCAAGAGAATAAATAAAGAAAACCATTTTCAAGAGACAAACTCCAGTGAACCCCTTTCCTCACATTCATTGCCCTTTGAAAAAAGTCAAAATAAAAAAGAAATCTAACGCTCTAGTCGAATTGAAGACTTTCAACGCTCATGCTAATTGAAAGAGCTTTCAACATGGAGTGGAGACTCAATAACGTACACAAAGAGTAAGTGATCTGTGAATATCATCCCAATTCAGGTCTTGTTCCGCACTTAAATGGATAACTCAAACCCTTACCTTGACAAGTTTGTAGTGGAAAACCTCAATGACATAATCGTTTATAGTCACTCACTGGAGGTTTGGAACCCTGAGTACCATGTTCTGGGTGTAGCAGAAAAAGAGGTTGTACGTGAAAGAGTACTCAGACGAAAGTGTTATTTCTTGGCCATTGGATCAGCAAGGGTGTGATTCAGATGGATCAAGAGAAGACCCGGTCTGTTGTGGACTGGGAAGTTTCGAAGAAGGAGAGAGCAGACAGCAGTGGTGAAGCTGGATGCTCGAAGTCATTTTAGATACCGAAAGACATCTCAGGAGGAGTAGAAAGTTGCCACAACCTAGGAGGGGTTTATAGGAAGCCAAAAAACGTGAGCCTTTTTACATACTTCTTAAAGGGGGAGAGCGCCAGGAGAACGTCGAGACGCCATCAGTTTGGAGCGCGAGGCCAGCAGAGCTTGCTGCAGAGGAGATAAGAAAAGGCTCAGCAGAGGGGATCTGGTAACTGTTATGAATGTGGAGAAGTGTGGCATTTTTACCGTTACTGTTCCAATGTTTAGACGGACGAATGCTGCTAGGGGAGTGCAGAATAGACCAGCTATAGATGGAAGAGTGATCGTTGTCGAGCCTAGAGCCCGGGAAGCTCTAAAGGTAAGTTCAAGTTGGAAACATAGCGGGGGTTCTCAAGCTTAGGAGAGGCGACAGTTTCGCTGTCGTAAGATTGTGTGGCAACATCAGTAGAAAGGAGGAGAAGACGGAAGGCTGTATTCAAAATCTATATCCGAATTGGCCAGTGCAAAGATAATCATTGATGTTGGGAGTTTGGATAAGATAGCGTCCACGGAGATGGTAGATCAGTTGGGGCTAGGGAAGTTAAAGCAGGACGTCTGGTGTGATGTCATCCTTGTGGACATATTACATATCCTACTCGAAAGACCTTGGTAATACGAGTAGGGTTCTACCTGCGTAGAGAGAACACCCCTTTACTTTTAACGGGAAAGGCGGTTATTGCCATCAGAAGACTTTGGTTGGCTAAGGAGAAAAGGTGTTTGTTGGCATACCATTTCTGGACGTGGGAAAGAGTCCATAGAATGTTATGCCTTGATAGGAACAAAGGCAACTAGCAGAGCCGATTCGGGGATCGGTAGGATGCCGTAGCTTTAAGAGATAAGGGCGGAGTTAATCGGAAAGGCTTTTTAGGAATGAGGCCCCCTCCCTCCTATGTTGTAAAAGGGAAGTGCAGATCTTTATCTTTCTGCGACACTCTTCCGACTTGATGCCGCCCCTGAATCCACAAGTACCGGCTTGATTACCCCCTAAGATAAGAGGAGGATATAGAAGAAGATTTAGTTGCAGGTAGGAGCGAGTCTACCCTGCAAAGCGGCTTCTTGCTTATCCCCATTTTCAAATGAGGAGATCCGACGTCAGGTGCAGGAATTGCTGTCAAACGGACGGGAGAGTCTCAGTCCATGTTCAACGCCTCCTTGACTAGCTCAAAAGGAAGCAGCTGAAGTGTGTAAATGGGCTTTGAATAAGAGTTGGGTGATTTATTTCCAATAATACCAAAGATGGATGATATTATGGATTAATTGCATGTTGGGAGCATGTTACTTTTCAAAGCTTAGCTTATATTATTAAAGAAAAGGGAAAGGGCTTTTTTTATAGAGAGAGAGTAAGGGTGGTTTTCTGGGGCTTTGAAGCAGGGCCACTTACATTGCAAAACTTTCTGAGACGGGATGGAAAGTCTTTCGTGAGAAGGGATGGTAGGCTTGATACGGATACATCTGCTTATCACCCGCCTTAGAATCAAGCAGTTCAGTTTGACTATACCAGCCTTAATTCCCTCATTGAGGACAGATGGAAGCAGATTATGGATCTGTTCAAGTTGGTTGATCAATCCCTCCTTTCTTTCCCCTGCCTCCGGACACCTTAGAATAGATTTGATTGGAAAGAGGGTGAGGAACGAACACAGTGGTTTGACTGCTGGGATCCCAATCGGCCTGCATCTGCGGAAAATGGAACTATCGAATCACGGGTGACTCGCTTTATCGGGATGGGAAGAATTGCAACATCGGCATTTCTTTCCTTCCCTAAATCAATCCACCAGTAGGTAGCGGTAGGAGAGATCCATTATTATGGGATGGACCGTTCTCGAATTCCGGCCGGTATTTCTGTCAATCGGCGGAAGACTCACGCATACTGGGAGGGCACGACTTCAAGGGATGGACTCGATCGAACGGCCAACAACTTGCTATTTTTGTAGGAGATGAAATCCAAAAGACCATTATTAATATGTAGTACATTGGCCCGAGTGCGTAATAGGCCACTCGAGAAGAAATTAAATCAATAGATTGAATGGTAGATAAAGGATCAGAGGATGAGCGGGGTAGATCTACCCAATATGGACCGATAACGGATGGTCCCCACCAACTGCTTATCTCTCTTCCTCGCATTCCATTCATGACCTAATGACTATCCCTTTTTCGGTGAGGGAATCACTTGCTGGATCGAACCCAAGGATAGGTTTGATCCACCGGGAGTTAGATCGAATGAACATTCAACCTTGTCATCATGGCAGCGATGGATGTCCAACCTTTAGTTCTCTTGTTTCTCATTAAAGGCGGGTAAGGAATGTCCGAAGGCTAATCCGGCAACTGCTGGCTAGAAGGCAAAAACCGTTTTTGCCAATCAAAGCCCCAAAGCTAGTAAGGGCACACGTGCCCCAGCAATCCACCCCAACCCTAACGCCAAAGCTTGACTTTACTAAACAAGCAAGAAAGGCTCCTTCTATCTGATTAGTCAAGCGCTAACGAGCAAGAAAACGGATATGCCCTAAGAAGAAACTTCAAGCAGCTACTGCACCCTTGCTTCTAGCTTTAGAAAGATTGCTCGTTAGCTAGGCCGTTTTCAATAAGGCTCGCGCTAGGTGCTCACCTTTTTTGGCTAAGCCGTATCGTATCTTGCTAGTAATGGATTGATTCTTGAATCTTGCTTGGTTTAGGCGGGTAACTGTTAAGAGGCTCTTGTTGGCTTTCATTAGGTATACATAGGTACACATAGGACTTTCTTGCAATACATAGTGGTTGGCTCCGAATCACATGAAGCCCATATAGACGTCCACTCTTATTTCCTCTAAAGCTCTCCTTGTAGGGAACACAATCAGTCCATACAATGACCTACTGAGTCATCCACCCTTGCATCTATTTGATGCATCATCTCATGGTCGTCGTCTAACTCCTCGAGAATCATGTCATTCTCCTGTCACGTGTTGCCACCAGAGTCATAAATACTCGAAGTAAGCTCGTGGATCGCCCCTATCTCTAAGGGGGCTTACGAACGAGCAGAGTGCTTATGGCTGTGGTAGCTGCGAGCCTCCTAGGTCTTGCTCTCTCGTCTTTTTTCCTCCGCCTTCCTCTTGTAATTGACCCCTTCTTTTCTGCTACGCCTATCCATCCGTCAGATTGACATCCAGCCGGGTGAGGGATAGTGGCTCCTATTTACTAATAGATCTGCCGCCGCTCGTATAACAAAAAAAACACATAAGGATCCAGAATATTAATATATAGTGATCTCTTATCAGGATCATATAAAGCCCGGTATTCCCTGAAAGGATAGTCGTGATGTCCCTTGATGGCCGGCCTTTTCAGTATGGAGCCGAAGGCGAGGTTTTCCAACATGCGCCCTTCTCTGGCTTTTCCTTTAAGTGACAAGGCGGGTGAGTTAAGGAGTAGTATAAGAGTGGTTCGGTCATCGATAAGCCTATCCTTATTCATTCTATAGGGCGGGGCTGCGGACCAACAATCCAGCAAAAGGGCTGAAAAGCTCCTTTATTAAACTTTCCCCTTTTAATAATAAGAAGGTAAGAATCAAAGCCCAGAAAACCCAACCTATACAAAGAGCTATTTTCAGCCCTACTCCTAACAAGTGAAAGTTGCGGGCACCCACCATATCTTGCTTCGGGGCCGATCTCTTGTATCGGAGCAAACAAATTCAATGATTTTCTATATTCTATTTATTTCTTTTTGTTGTTGAGTTTTTTCCACCACAAACAGACTTGCCGTATGGATTGGATAGAGTCCCTTGATCTCGACATTCAAGCATGAATACCTTGAGCGCTTCCGCGGCGGATAGCAGCATGGGCAAAGCACTCTGCTGCTGCGAGCATCCGGTTCTTATTGCATTCACCAAGATAGTCCTGCTCACTCCTGAACTCTGTGGCGAGTTCAGCCACCACCTCCGGGTCTGAGCTCTACTCGAGCGTAGTCAGCCAGCTTCGTGACTTTGCTTAGCTTCCAGCATTGCAAAGGGATAATCTTGCACTATCTAGGCGCCCTCGAAGGAGGGGTCCCACGGACTTCATCCCCGAAGGTCAAGTCGTAGTTCCCGTTCTTGGGAGAAGTGGAAGGAGTTAGGAGGATGGAGCGCTGATAACGTCCATTTCCACCGCTAAAAAGCAATAGACACGGTCGTATGCAATATATTTACCCAACTATGAGTCGGGGTCGAATCCCACAGAGAACAATATGTAGGCGATTAGGAATGCAAGAAAATTATCGCTAGTCGCGCTAAGCCAAACACTTAAGATTTTGGGTTATAGAAAATGTTTATATCTAAATGCGGAAATGTAAAATAACCTAGAAAGCGAATAAAATGATCAATGGCTACAAGTATGAATGCATCGGGAATTACACTCAAGTAACGATCCAATGTATTTCATGATTTTACAAATATGAGTGAGTTTATGTTAATTAGCCACGGATAATAATTCTTAATTAGCTTGTTCCGAAGACTAACAAGACTTCCTAATTGAATTATCCCTAATCTCAATTAGAAGATTTAGCGCACCCGATAGGCTACAAGTAGTCAATCCTATCCCTAGGTTGAATCTATAAAGTGAAGGTTAACGCCTCAAGTTCTTGTTAATTAATCTTTCCCAACTTCGAATTATCTTTTCCAAAATTAATTCAAAGTAAATGGGCGAGTCCTAGAGTTAGCTAATCTCTTTGGAAACATTGAAGAACAAGAATAATTAAAGTAACAATAACTCAATTCATAAATATATAAAAATCATTCAATACATAAGCACAACAAGATATTTAATCCACACTTTTAAATATGAATATTCCCATAAACAAGATTCAAGTGTTGGAAATAAATACTACACACTTAGATATACAATACAAAGCAAGGAAATGAAGAAATAAACATAAATGGGTAAGAAATCCTTAACCACAAGCTTTAATCTTCAAGACCCAAGTGTGTGTGCAAAACCCTAGCCTTCTCTCTAAGCCAAAAGAGTAAAAATATGTCCAAGAGTGTAGAAATTAATGAGAGATTCCGAGATATATCCTCAATCTCTGTTTGGACGAGTATAAAATGATTTGGGGTGAAAAATATGTGAAATGCCGGAATTGCCCAGATCTGGCCCAGATGCAACACATCGCGATCGCGTGTTTTGGCTCGCGATCGCGTAGAGCAGTGGTTTAACCTTACGTGATCGCGTGAACCATTAATGCGATCACGTAGATTTAGGTATGTGTATTCTGCGATCGCGTGATCCAATTCTGCGATCGCGTAGCTTTAGGCGTTTCACTTCTGCGATCGCGTGATAGCTTCTGCGATCGCGTGATAGCTTCTGCGATCGCGTAGTATTGCTGTCTGGTCTTCTGCAATCGCATGATGGTGTCTGCGATCGCGTAGAGTTGCTGCCTGGTCTTCTGCGATCGCGTGAAGGTGACCGCGATCGCGTAGAGTACTTCGCCCAACAGTCATTTTTCCTTTAAATTCCAGTCAAAAATACCCAAATTCCTTTCAACACACCTCATAGCATCATGTACCTGAAAATCTCACAATAACCACTGTAAAAAATCTCATTGCATACATAAGACGACACAAAAGCTAAGGAAAGAAGGCTAAAATGAGTGGTAAAATCACCACTCATCAACACCCCCAACTTAAAGCGTTTGCTTGTCCTCAAGCATATCAAATTCACAACTTCAATGAGGATTCATCATTTAAAATACAAGTGGCATTGCTATTATGTACATATCACATTCTTTCATTTAAACACCCTACTTATGGATTTGGTTGGTACAAAAAATTAGGCTCAAATATCTATATCTTTTTCAAATAACTCCCTCCTAAAAAAAAACTTCAACAACGTGCAATGGAGTTCCAAAACAATCAAGTGACAAAAACAAGCCTCAATGAGTGACTCAAGGGCACTAGTTCACTATAACAATTTCACCGGTCTTCTCTAATTCATGCGCCCTCACAAAAAGAAAAGAAAGTCCCAACAAAGAACATTATATTTACAACACAACACAAGGGACAAAGTTTTCGACAACACTCGCTCTCACAAAGAAACTTCAAGTGTTACGACACCTCATACCATAAGCTTGCCCTTATTTTAATTCAATGCTTATTCAAGAATGCTTAGTTGGAGGTCCCATAAGGACTTTTAAAGCTCGTAATGTAGGTTTAGGGGAGGTTGGATAAGCATTTGGGTACAAGTGACTTCATCCTCCTTGAACACTACTCACAAGTTTCATTCTTTTGTATATTGACTCTCTTTAACTCACATAGCCTCATTGGCATCTAGTTCCCAATATAGAACCACTTTACATACCTCTCCCAAATTTTATTCAAGGCTCCATAATGTACATATTTACACGTATATGTAAAGACTAACTCCTTTTTTTTTTTTTTTTTTAACTTATGGAGCTTGAATATTTTAATAAAAATACTTTGAGGCATGTGGATACTCAATGCACAACCTTACCAATCTCCATTTTGACACCACCCCCAACTTAGGCTTTTAGCCTCATTCTCAGTGTTCAAAGAGGGACGGGTTCAAGAGAGGGAATTATTATACAAAAATGGAAAGGTTTGTAATGAGTTGGCCAAAGAAAGGTTTAAAGGCTCAAAATGGGTACTAGTGACATTATTTATGCAACGGTAGGCTTGAAGGCTAAAGAGATTTTAAAATTAAAACAAAGAATGCCTAAGATCATTCCTCCAACCAAATGTACTATCATTAGCATTGAAAAACTAACCGGGCAAGTTCTAGATGTTGGAAGTAAACACAAGATTTATTTCAACACTCGCTAACACACATGGCACATGAATTAATGAAGACGGATCAATTCTATCAAACTAGTGAGCTAGAAGTCACTAAAAGAGCCAAAAGTTTATCACCAAAATTGTTTTACACCATGCAACTTACTTGTTTTTAACACTTTAATACAAATTTTTGGAGGGGTATTCTTAATTCATAATTTACATACAAGAGGCTAATTTTATTAGTACCAAATAATCCAAAAAGCCTCATCCTAACAAAACAAGACTAATTCCCTTAAGAAGGTTGTCGCACTATCTCTCATCGGGAAAAGTCACCCGGTTCACTAAATTGTTCCTTGGGAAAGAACCGTAGCATGAAGAAAACCCAAGGAAATTAACAACTACTACAAAGGTACAAACATTAAAGAAGCTACTAAAAAAATATAATCAACAAGAAAGATAATAACTAAAAATGATTTACTACTAACAAAATACATATCCACCCAAGTTCAAGGCTACACAACTAATTCATGCTTCAATGTCTAAGAAAATATTTCAATATTCAAGGACCACCCCCAAGTTAGAATATTGCAATGTCCCCATTGCAATTATGCAATTCAAGCAAAAATAAAGGAGGTGCTCCCTGAATGGTGTCAATCTCCACTGGAGGAACTGGGAGGCTCAAGCTCAAAGTCATCATCCTCTGTCTCATCAGGTCCACAGAATTTGCGCAACGTGCTCATGATCTTGTTGAGGAACTTGCTTTTCTTCCTCTCATACTCTCTATGCTTCCGTTGCCTTCTTTCAATTTTTCCCAGCTTTGCTTTGATGCTCTGTTGCTCCTTTGCAAGGTCGGACAATGTAGGGAGCCTTTCTGAGCCAGCTGGGCCTGCAGAGGTGCTCTCTCCGGATGGTCCAGACGGAAGACCAGCTACAAGCTGTCGTACCTGAGTGTCCATACCATAAACCTGTCGAGAGATGTACCTGAGAGTAAGAGGTCCCTCCTCGAGTGGAATGATAGCTGTGGAAGTGCTGGAGGTATCTTCATTAATCTCTGTTTTTGTGAACCGACCAAAACTGGGAGATGCTACATCAATTCGTCTCTTCTTTGGTGGCGCTCCTGCTCTTGACCTTAGTAGGGGATGGATAAGCTTCTCCGGTTGCTTCTCATTTTCAGTAGGTTTGGGTTGTACCCCAGCCTCATAGCATAGGTGAGTGATCAATGATGGAAAGAACAAACTCTTGGTCCGCTCTGCCACCACCTTAGCTATCTCATCAACAATAAGTTTTCCTACATTTACCTGCATCCCCTCCAGAAGTGCACAAATCACTCTTGCCTTCTCAAGTGTCACCTATGTTTCATTCTTTGAAGGCATGATGCGAGCACATATTATGGACAGCCAAGTCTTGGCCTCCGCGGTGAAATCCGAAGACTCGATCCTGGTGTGATTCTTGATCCATTTAGGCACCTGACCACCGTGCAAATGAGTGATGAACCATTGGCTACCCAACTCTTTGGCTCTCTCCTGGTACACCTAATTATCAACATTGGCAAGGTTGTAATGAGCATTTATCCTCTCTGGACTGAAACGGACTTCGCAACCTCTGACAGTGACTACCAACTCATTGTTGAAGTCTGTCTCTACAACATTTGCATAGAATTCTCGGACAACTTCATAGTTGGCTGGTCTGGGCTCTGCGGCGAAGCATATCCAGCCACTAGTAAGCAGCCTGCCATGGAATTCATGCCATCTATCTTCCAGGTCGACCAATTGTATGCCTCTTTCCCTTATCATACTTTTAGAAAGCTGTTTGTCATAGCGTTCATAGCACCCGAGTGAGGAGAATGTGGTAGCATCATAATACTCCTCAGCTGCCACTTGTTCGGCATATTGTTGCACATTTCATTAGTCGCCGAATCCATTTTTTTAGCTTAAACTGTAAAATGTAAGGCCAAAGTTGTTCCTCCTCGCATTCCTTTATTGATTCATGTGGTTCAACTCCCGTGTCACCACACAGTACCAAGGTTGAAAAATGTTTGGAATGTGACTTTAAGCCCGCACTTTGCAATTCTTCTATGTTGACATTCTCTTTTTCCCCCGGATTAGAGTCAACAACAAACACTTTAGCATTTACACCGGTTGACTCAAATTACATGTTTTTGCTGGCATCAACAATACTCATTGAGTTGGTTGGCGAATGTTCAATTCTTGACTCCTCAAAGTAAAGCTCACTCTCTTCCTCGGAATTGGACTCTTCTTGGCTTTCATCCACACATGAAATTTGTTGGGCATAGTTAGCCTCAACCAAAATTTGCATTTGATCCTCCAAAGTGCGGATGTGTTCACCATTGTAATTTATGCATTGTTTCAAGTCCTCGAGTGCAAAGTTGCGCTTCTCCTCATTTTCAAGAATGACCTCCAACATGAGCAATTTTTTCTCATTTTGGGCATTAGAAAATTCTTCTTGGTTTTGATCAATAGCCAAGGAAGGATTTTCATTTTCAACATCCAAGAAGGATTCTTGGTTTTCACTTACTTCCGAGGCTTTGATCATTTCATCCATTTGTGAGTGTAACCTTTCCAGTGCTAAACCATTTTGGAGACTAGTCTCCAAAAGATGTTCCAAGGCATTTTCTTCCTTGTTTCCTTCTTCAAGTAAACACTCGAACATGAGCTTGAATTCTCCATTTTGACCATGCTCAAATTCTTTCACCTCCATAACCCTATAATTCTCATCAAAACAAATAGAACCATCATAGTAGGGGCTTGGGGAAGAGAATAAAAAGTAAGCACAATCATCCCAATGACCATTTTGGAAACCACACTTATCACAAATACTCCACTCATGGGTTTGGAATTGTGCGCATCCACCCCCGGGAGAATTTAAACAATTTTGCCATGAGTGTGGTCCTCCACAATAAGGACAAGGATCATCAAAATATGAACAACTACTATCCGACCAATTTCCGTTATATGATGCCATTTTTCAAAATTAAGAAAATATACAAGAAACAAACACTAAAAATAGACCCAAGGTAAGAAAAATAATTACACAAATATTCACAAGTTTGGACCAAAGCACTTTCGCTTACTTCTCAAACAACCTAAATTACGCCAAATTGTTCCCCGGCAATGGTGCCATTTTTGATAACGTCCATTTCCACCGCTAAAAAGCAATAGACACGGTCGTATGCAATATATTTACCCAACTATGAGTCGGGGTCGAATCCCACAGAGAACAATATGTAGGCGATTAGGAATGCAAGAAAATTATCGCTAGTCGCGCTAAGCCAAACACTTAAGATTTTGGGTTTTAGAAAATGTTTATATCTAAATGCGGAAATGTAAAATAACCTAGAAAGCGAATAAAATGATCAATGGCTACAAGTATGAATGCATCGGGAATTACACTCAAGTAACGATCCAATGTATTTCATGATTTTACAAATATGAGTGAGTTTATGTTAATTAGCCACGGATAATAATTCTTAATTAGCTTCTTCCGAAGACTAACAAGACTTCCTAATTGAATTATCCCTAATCTCAATTAGAAGATTTAGCGCACCCGATAGGCTACAAGTAGTCAATCTTATCCCTAGGTTGAATCTATAAAGTGAAGGTTAACGCCTCAAGTTCTTGTTAATTAATCTTTCCCAACTTCGAATTATCTTTTCCAAAATTAATTCAAAGTAAATGGGCGAGTCCTAGAGTTAGCTAATCTCTTTGGAAACATTGAAGAACAAGAATAATTAAAGTAACAATAACTCAATTCATAAATATATAAAAATCATTCAATACATAAGCACAACAAGATATTTAATCCACACTTTAAATATGAATATTACCATAAACAAGATTCAAGTGTTGGAAATAAATACTACACACTTAGATAAACAATACAAAGCAAGGAAATGAAGAAATAAACATAAATGGGTAAGAAATCCTTAACCACAAGCTTTATTCTTCAAGACCCAAGTGTGTGTGCAAAACCCTAGCCTTCTCTCTAAGCCAAAGAGTACAAATATGTCCAAGAGTGTAGAAATTAATGAGAGATTCCGAGATATATCCTCAATCTCTGTTTGGACGAGTATAAAATGATTTGGGGTGAAAAATATGTGAAATGCCGGAATTGCCCAGATCTGGCCCAGATGCAACACATCGCGATCGCGTGTTTTGGCTCGCGATCGCGTAGAGCAGTGGTTTAACCTTACGCGATCGCGTGAACCATTAATGCGATCGCGTAGCTATAGGTATGTGTATTCTGCGATCGCGTGATCCAATTCTGCGATCGCGTAGCTTTAGGCGTTTCACTTCTGCGATCGCGTGATAGCTTCTGCGATCGCGTAGTATTGCTGCCTGGTCTTCTGCGATCGCATGATGGTGTCTGCGATCGCGTAGAGTTGCTGCCTGGTCTTCTGCGATCGCATGAAGGTGACCGCGATCGCGTAGAGTACTTCGCCCAACAGTCATTTTTCCTTTAAATTCCAGTCAAAAATACCCAAATTCCTTTCAACACACCTCATAGCATCATGTACCTGAAAATCTCACAATAACCACTGTAAACAATGTCATTGCATACATAAGACGACACAAAAGCTAATGAAAGAAGGCTAAAATGAGTGGTAAAATCACCACTCATCAAGCGCCCTTTGCCCTAAGAAATAGGTGGATTTGCCTTCAAGCCGTCAATAAAATCGAGCTAATATGTGATCATGACAGTACATTGATGCATATGTCTTCTTTACTTTACGACCTTTTGATTATGATGCATCATGAACGTGCCAATATGTGATCGGGGTGAGCGGTGGTTAGATATAGGAGCGGCTCACCCCCTTGTCACTTAAAGGGCGAAGTCGCCAAAGCGAGTCTAAAGGCCAAAGAGTCATCTTTGAAGGCTACTATGCATCCTTATTCATAGTAGAGTGTAAGGTAGGTTTGGGTATAGTAGGACTTGAACCTGCGACCATTAGGTTAAAAGCCCAATGCTCTACCAACTGAGCTATACACCCCAAAAAAGATGTAGTAGTAAATAAGGATTGGTACGGAAAAGAGGCCGGCCCCCCTTCTTCTCATCATATTAAAGGAGCGTGGCTCTGTATGAGGCTCGTACTGCACAGCAAGCAGAAGAAAATGTAAGGTCGCGCGTTAGCACTCTTGCAAGAAAACGGATGCGCTAAGGCACAACTTCGCGCAGCTGCTACGCCCTTGCTTCTTGCCCCTTATTTCAAACTCAAGGAAAGCCTTGATCGATATGAGAATGATGCGCTCAAGCACCCAACCTAGTAAAGGGGCTTGGGCTCGAAAGCCGGCCCTACTCAACAAGCACCTTTCTTAGTAAGGTTGCTTGTTTCCACTCATTGAAGATTCTATCTACAAAAGAAGGTCAACGGGGGATACTCAAATAGCTCTCACTGACACCAGAGAAGGTGAGGTCGTCTTTCTTTTCAGCCGCCATATGGTTCTCCTTAAAGCCTTAAGGATCAGGGGAGGAGCAGTTATCTATGTAATTACGTTGTTGGCCGTTATTCCGGTCGAGCACTCTCTTTTCATTGTCCAATTCCATCTTACCAAACAAGACTGACTTCTTACCAACCTGTGAAGGGTTGTGAGGCTGGACCAGGTACGAAGAATAAATGTATATCTGTGCACGAAAGTTGGTGGCCGGCGGCCGCTCAACAGTTCTAGCCCAATGCAGTGGTGTTGGTTCCGATTCGATAAAGGTAGAATGCCTGATCGAAGGTCCTGTACAGTAGGTAGCAGGCGTGTTCGTTTTGGCTCCCGAGCGAGAACAATAAATAGGCGATGCACCATCCTTGCTGCTACGTACGTTTTCCTTGACTTAACAGATTCATTCAATTGAACCCACACTCAAAGGAGGACCACAAGCTCGGGGCTCGACGAAACACAAAGTTTCAGCATGTTGAAACTTCTTGGGGTTAGCAGTGAAAGAAAGAGCCCGGCATTCATTTCTTCATGAATATTCATAGCCGAGTCTACTAAAAGAGGGACCAGCCTCATCATGGTTATTAGAGGACACCTGTGAAATGTGACACGTTCCCTCCTAGTTATATGATCAAAGGGATCAGTCAGCTAGAGAGCGGGGCTATTCTTCTTCCGGGGAGACAAAGTCGTCCCTTCTACTGACCGAACCTTCAGTTCGGGGGCCTTCGTCAACATGTTACGAAGCTCTAGTCTTCGGTGGGTCACTATTACTTGACTTAGAAAGGCGAACATCTAGGCAAGGGAAAACGCAGTGCGCCTGGTGCAAATGGCTTTCTTTTTTCATGATATACCAATTAGAATGGAAGGTCCTACCTACATACTTGATTGATAGAATTACTACATAGAGGGGGCAGTCAACTTGATGCGGGAGAGGCATGAGTGCAATTCGATCTTGTGGTGTATTCGTTTGTAGTGAGTAGGGCCTCTTTCTCGTTGATCAGTTCGCCACTGCTCTATTGAAAAGTAGGAATTCCTACGGCGGTTTTGTGAACGAACGAGTCTCGGGCCGGATTGACTAACCTAACCCACCCTTAAGGAAGCTTTTCCATAGTTAGGTGTCCGCTTTAGTGTGATTTACGAAGGGTAGGCTAGGTTTGGTAATATCCAAAATAAATAAAAAGAGGTCGGGGTCGATAGGTGGAAGTTGGCAAGGAACTTGATCCCCCCCCCAAAAAAGGGGGAAGCCGCGGTCGAACTCTTATTCTGGAAATATGTCGGGGCCCTTTTACCAAATCTACCAGATAGAAGATGATAGAGGGCCAACTATCATTGCCTTGCACAAGATGGTGCCCTTTTACTTCGAGTTCCTTCCTTCGTAGTAAAATCTGATGATACGCTTTGGCGATGTTACCTACCAAATAAAAGGCCTGCTAGGTGATCGAAATCGCTTGGGTCAGTGAGGACTCACTCACTCACCTACTCCTTATCTATTTAAGACTTTCTTCTATCTACTTAACTTAAAAGCTGACCCGCCGCGCCGGGCTATAAGATAAGATATTGTTCTTGTACTACTTGATTGATTGGTAAGAAAGAGCATTCGTAAGAATTGGAAGACTCTTGTATGTACGGTAACCCTCTCTTCCACTACTGGTGGACTGTTGCATAGAAAAGGCTACACAAGCAACCTTTCTTAGCACGCTTTTCAAGCGCTTCGCTTCTGCTAGTGGCGGGGTGGCAAGGCCCTGTTGTTTAGTTGGAAGCCTACGCCAAGAAGGTACGAACAAAGTGATGGGCTCCTTTAGAAGATAGGGGGCGGCTTTCTTGTGGTAGTAATTGCGAACATCTCTCCTCTTCTCTTAGCGTGCATAGTTTGCTTACATTCCGCCTTAGGCACATCTCTCTTTCTTAGTTTCACGGTGGACTAATGATAATGAATGAAAGTCAGTCTTTTAATAAACGTATATAAGCATCTGTTTAGTGTATAAACAATTCTTTAGTGGTCGCACCGAAATTACGGTGGAGGTTGGTTGAAGATGATGTTACGCGGAGTTCAGAACCAGTCTTGAAGTGAATGAATTAGAAAGAAGTAAGGAAATGAGATGACTCTTTCTTGAACTATATCATAAACAGATCTTCCCCTCCACACCAATCACTAGTATTTCTTTATTCCTCTCGTATATCGTCGTAACGCCCTTAATGCTAGGATTTGAAAAATACTTTTCATGTCATTCACATTTAGGTCCGATTCAGATCCCTCCGTTATTTCCTTTTCCTTCCACACCGTTTCCTCGAAATGAGAAAGAAGATGGTACACTTGAATTATATTATTTAAGTGCTTATTGCTTGCCAAAAATCCTACTTCTACAATTGGTAGATCACCGGGTTATTCAAATAAGTCGTGTTTTCCGTGGTTTTCCCATGTTACAACTTCCGTACCAATTCGGTCGATCCTGAATGGATCGGTTAAACATTCCATTAGGGAGCCTGGTCTTGACTCTTTTGTGTGGTATTCATTCTCGTTCGTCTCTTGGAATCACATCCAGCAATGGTTGGAACAGCTTGCAAAATCCAACCACTTCACCTACTACATTGCCCCCAATCATTTCTTGTGCCTCTATTGAACCAGAATGGTTTCATGTTCTTTCATCGATTGGTTATTCCTCTCCATTCGTATCACTTTTTCCAATTTCGGTCTCGATTAGTTCACATGATTGAATGGCCAATTCTCCTCCGAACCCTCGATTCGATTGTTTTCCAAGAATGTTGAGCCGGGTATGTAAGCCATGTATCTGGGAGGAAGTTAAATAAAAGAAGTGCTTTCGGTTTTTTGCACCCCGTTTTGGTCTTGCAGCTATTTTTAAAAAATATATATAAGAATCCCTTTTTTAGAAGAAAGATTACATATATGTCCAATCTCTAGTGGTGGTGGAACCAACCAAGATGTATGTCGTCCGACATGACCTCAGACTCTCTCTTCCCGACCTATTTGACTCTCTGGCCGTAGTTATTTAGGTGGTATTCCGAGATGAAAATCCTCCCAGGAACAAATGAAACAAAGATATGAACTGGGCAAATAGAAATGGAAAAGAGATGTTTCTTTTTCATCCAAATTGGAAGCTTTTTCTACATCCATATGATCTACTAATGTAGATCGGTATTAACCATATAATAAAAACAGATCATGGTCCATGGAGTCCCAAGAAGGTAAGAACTCCAACCTGTCTGATGCTTCTTCGGCCAAATACGATATACAAATGGGACCTGCACTATGAGCAAGCTGTGCGAAAAACCGCTTCTTTTTTCCGATTCCGAAACAACTTGGGTGAAATAGGGTTCTACCGGGAAACCATGGATTTTTGAGTTTTCACCATTGGTTACAGGTTGAGCCACTGGAATGGAATGAGATAAGAATCCCTGGAGATCATTCCTCTCTACTTACTCGTAATAGGCTTTTCTTCTGTAGAAGACTTCTTCCGAATGGCATAATTGTCTGACGCTACGTTCATTGATCTTCAAAGAAAACTGACTCCTCCTACTCCTCCTTCTCTTTTAGGATAGGATCCTCCTTGGTCCTTCTTTCACTAATGGTCTCACCATTTTCTAGTAGTAGTATTTCGCGCGAGGGACTCTGCTTTCTATCGCTTGCCCTTGACTTTCACTCTCATTTGCTCTCTTTCTAGTATATAATAAAGCGAAGCAAAGCGCATGGCAAAGAAGCAGCCAGCTGACTGCCCCCTTCCACTCGGCCTTTCTTCGCTGTGTGAATAAGGTCTTAGTCTGTATGGGCATTCTGGGCAGGTCGCAATAAGTCGCTAGTCGAAGGTTTAGACCAATCGCAATTCATCACCATCTTGCCCGCTTCTAATTGATGACTGGCTATTATATAAGTGTTGACCTAAGCCCCTGCGCAGGGGCTCGGCTCCCGAACCGTACATGAGCTGTCTCGTACGGCTCTTCCTAAGAACTTGAAGCCCACTCTCTCTAAATAGAAAAAAATGCATTTACAAGACAAAAAAGACTTTTTCAAAAAGCCTTCGCCATCCTATTCAACCTGGCTATTAGAGAAGGAGCTTCGTTCCTTGACTTATTTTCTCTGTCAATCTTCCTTGTTCCTTTGTGTAGTCTCGGTCCGTAGTTGTTGACTCCGTTCCTTATAGCCTAGTCTATATCCACAACCGATGTGACTCCGTACCGACGCCTTTCCCTTTGTATAGTATACGGCAAAGTGACTTCATAACCTCAACGTACTTTTTTTCTTACTGTAGCATAGGCCTTCGTCGGGATTTCGTCCCTTCGCCTATAGACGACGGCTTGGCTACGCTATCGCTCATGACTTGGTATAGAGCCGTGTATTCGTCGGTTTTACCACCAGAATGCCTATGAGATAGTGGTCGGCCTTTTGAATGCCTTCTTCCTGACTTTTCTGAGAAGCCCTTTACGACTATACTATAAAGGACAAGGGGTGTTCACCTTTTAAAACTTAGCTAGTTATGTCCTTCCTCGCTTGTTCGAAAGAGCTTTAGATTGGATTCAACACTATATACGATATTCCATTTCGACTCCCCTTATGCCTTCTGCTGCTCCATAATGCTCTCTCCAAAACAAAACTCAAGTGAGTGAAAGAAGCCCGCATTCCCTCTCTTCTTTCCCCTATCGCTAGGGGCCTTGCCTTTTTAAATGAAAGGCTACATTCGATTCTGACAATGAGTAAAGCTACTGGCCAGCCCTACCTTTATGCAAGAATTGACCAAATAAGGAAGATTGTGACCCCCAACGAAAAAGGAATGTCATTTTCGGGGAATAGCCCGCTTAAATAAACTAGATTGAAGAAATGGAGGATATCCGAAAGGCTCAGAGAATGGGGATAAACTACTAAGGATATCCTGATAACTAACCCACCTCGAGCTGATTATGAGAAACCCATTTTCGCCTTTGAATGAGAGTTTTTGGGATATGGGGCCAAACCTTCTTCTCTCTTTCGCCCATCTACCTTGGCTGCCTTGTCTTCTCCAGTTGGAACATAACCCAGCCTATAAATTGCCTTGTGATTCACAAAGTTTGGTGACCCCTTGCTCTTTATTCCCCAAGCCAAGTCCAGGGAAATGTCCTATCTCTATATGAGCCACGTAATGATTTGCATAGGATAAAAAGAAAGGGGCACCCTTTATATTGCATTAACAAACTGGAACCCGGTTAGATTAAATCATGCATTGTCATCCTTCACCTCGATAAAAGTTGTCTCCCTATCAGCATCTCCATGGATAGTAAGAACTCCCCCATCTCTTCGCATCTTGATCTTTTGTTGTAACGAAGAAGGAAGAGCATCCAAAGGCATGGTTACATGGCCTACCCAGTAACAGATTCAAAGAAGCAGGGATATCTAGCACATGGAATTCAATATTCATAATGCAACCACTGGCCCTCACTCAACCCTCGACCGCTTCGGAGCCTCTTTCTAGGCTGCGTTTGACTTCTTCAAAGATGAAAGACAACCGGAGTCTGTGCTCCATGGATAAGTTTCATTCGATGTCGCAACCGATGCTTAATAGATCTTCTTCTATCTTCTCAGTCTTCGATCAACCATTCTCTGCTTCATAGAGGAGGGGGTTCCCAGCTAACAAGGAAGCGGGATTCAAAATAGAGGTAAATTCTAAACTGGACCGAGATAGCCTATACACCAATCGACCGGCACCATTCCTGAAGAAACGAAGATCGTTGCAAGAAGACCCCCCACAAAGACGTGTAAATGGCAGAAAGATCGGGATGAGGAATGACCTTTTACTGGACCTCGAGGATCGGCTTAAACTTGAAACTGCCTCAGAAGCAAAGAGACTCAAAATAATAGAATTCATGGAGATCTTGGCCTTTGATGAATATGAACTGATATACTGGCATTCTCTTCCATCTCCGTATCCTAACTCAGGGCAAACTATCTCTAGATGGCAAAGTGAAAAGTAGATTTGATCTTCACATCCCTCTGTTCCAATAGAAAACGTTAGCCTTCATCCATGAGATCTGGGTATCACTACCAGTAGGTGCCTGCTTCCATAATAGACTTTGAAACCTTGCCTCCCCTTTTGATGTCCGATCCCGGATACCATGACTTGCTTTCAAACGGGCTTCACCTTCAAAGGAGAGTAATCGATCTGCGGACAGCAAGGCCAAGGAAGATCAAATTTACCGGGGTCTGAGTTGTGTCTTATCCTTGAGTCCTCTCTATACCTCTCATGTCCTTCTTTCCTTCGCTTGGGACTCACTAGCACACTCCTTGCTGCTTTCGTGCTTGATGGCTTCTGATGAACCAATGATAGAGATCCTTCCCTAACAGCTGTTGTTCAATCCATCCCTGAGAGTGAGAGGAGTCGTAGGAATTCACATTGCCTTTTACGGCTTGGAATTCCTATTGTATAGAATACCTGTATTGGGCAATGCCTTTCTTTTCTTGAATTCAAAACTTCTCCGCCTTTTTCTTCGCTTGACACCTACTTAGAACGTTTATAGGTCGTGGTCAACGAGAACTTATAATCGGGGACCGACAAACTAGAAAAACTGCTATTGCTATCGATACCATATTAAACCAAAAGCAACTGAACTCAAGGGCCACCTCTGAGAGTGAGACATTGTATTGTGTCTATGTAACGATTGGACAGAAACGCTCAACTGTGGCACAATTAGTTCAAATTCTTTCAGAAGTGAATGCTTTGGAATATTCTATTCTTGTAGCAGCCACCGCTTCAGATACTGCTCCTCTACAATGTTTGGCCCCATATTCTGGGTGTGCCATGGGGGAATGTTTCCGCGATAATGGAATGCACACATTAATAATCTATGATGATCTTAGTAAACAGGCGGTAGCATATCGACAAATGTCATTATTGTTACGCCGACCACCAGGTCGTGAGGCTTTCCTAGGGGATATTTTCTATTTACATTCCCGTCTCTTAGAAAAATTGGCTAAACGATCGGACCAGACAGGCGAAGGTAGCTTGACCGCCTTACCCGTCATTGAAACACAAGCTGGAGACGTATCGACCTATATTCCCACCAATGTGATCCCGATTACTGATGGACAAATCTATTTGGAAACAGAGCTCTTTTATCGCAGAATTAGACCTGCGATTAACGTCGGCTAATCTGTCAGTCGCGTCGGGTCTGCCGCTTAGTTGAAAACTATGAAACAAGTCTTCAGTAGTTTAAAACTAGAATTGGCACAATATCGTGAAGTGGTCGCCCTTGCTCAATTTGGCGCAGACCTTGATGCTGCGACTCAGGCATTACTCAATAGAGGTGCAAGGCTGACAGAAGTACTGAAACAACCACAATATGAACCACTACCAATTGAAAAAGAAATTCTAGTCATTTATGTAGTTGTCAATGGATTCTGTGATCGAATGCCACTAGACAGAATTTCTCAATATGAGAGAGCCATTCCAAATAGTGTCAAACCAGAATTATTACAATCCTTTTTAGAAAAAGGCGGCTTAACTAACGAAACAAAGATGGAACCACATACATACTTAAAAGAAAGTGATTTATCTTTTATTTAATACAATACAAGGAAAAGAAAAAGGTCTCTTAGGGGTACCACAAATAATGGACTTACTAGTTCTTTTTCTATCTATGAAGTAGGACGAGTATCCTACCTAATTCAATGCTAGGTAACCAAGTTAGTATCCTAGCGGAGCTCTTGAAGGGGGGAACATCCTAATGGATGAGTATGAGCACGCTATGCATCTCATATTAGACCCAAGAAAAAAAAACAAAAGAAAAAGCAAAAATAGCTAAAAACAGCCTGCTTCCTTTATCATATATATGAGATGGGTGGGCCTTTTTAAGCAAGGTGATCCACTATCGGTTGTAGTCTTCTTGACATATCAAGTCAAGAGGGCGTGGCTCCTAGCAATGGGGGGAAAGGGGAGTGGGTAAGCGGGCTCCTTTCACTTGACATGTTAGTTAGGAGTGATCTTTTTTTGCACATCTCCACTCTTTTTATCTTTCAAACTAGGAGGAATGGCATTTGGCCAAGATGTGATCTATCTCTTTCCTTGGTTGTAGTGGAACATTGGTTTTATTTAGCGAGGAACCGTTTAACTCGGCGTCGAGAAAGATTTGAGATTTCGTAAGTAACTTAGTGCATGCTTTCTAAGAACAGCTTGCAAGAAGAAAATGAAATAGGAACAACCGCGCTGGTCGTAACAGATAGACTTTCTAGATATTGTGTCATGAAATTCCAATTTCATTTTCGCGGTCATATAATGAGAATCTCGACAGTTTTTTTTCTACTGGTTACTGCACTCCTGGGATCATATTGTGGTTTATTACTAATCGACATCGATTTAAATCTGTTTGTTATTAAAATAAAATCTATGCTACTCGGCCGGTCTCTCTACTTCCTATTAAATAGGCTCGGCTGGGCAGGAGGTCTCTTTATAGCAGTCATTTTTTCTCTTTGGGATCCCGCGCTGTGTAATATGATGGCTCCAACAGGGGATTCGGGAGAAACCCTAGGGAGGCCGCCCCCGAACCATCCACCTCATCCACGTGGAGTGGGTCGTGGATTGAGATGTGGCTTAATAGAGAGGGTTCTTCATCGGATCGAAACGAGAGGGGACACGAAGTCAGAAGTCAATAACCGGTGGAGCCTGCCCCCGTACCTGCCCCCATACCGGCCCCCGTACCAGCCCCCGCACTACCGGAGCATCCTGGTAACCCTCCAACTATCCAGGATTTTGCTGAACTTCTAGAAAAGCATGAAAGAATTTCGGTAATTATTCAGCAAATCTACCGGGAAATAGGAACACACGTTCTTGCGGGGTTCCAAGCTGAGCGTCTGACAGAAGTATTAGAGGAAAGGCATGGCGGGGAAAGAATGGCGAAGATCCTTCAAAGTCTAAGCACCGAAGGACGCCAGAGCCCCTATTTTAAGGAAGTCCAAGCGGATTTCCGAAACCTGAAGTAATCAGGTGGAACCGAGAAATGCCTGCGAAAAGAGTGGCAAGGCCGAGGGACTTAGTGGGCAAAAAGGAGGGAAATCCGCCCGAATAGGTCCCCAAGCTACTTAGGCAACCTAAATGGAGATAGCACTAGGGGAATTTTAGGAACTGGTAAAAAATGACCTCGAACTACATGAAGTCTGATGGCCATTCTGGACTATGTAGGCTGTGGCCGTCCAAGGGCTGCTTGACAATGAAGTGGTAAAATAATATTGAGTCTTCATAAAGATAAAGAGCCTCTTATGCGATCTTCCCTTTCGTTCTTCTTTTCGGTATGCGCGTACCCAAGGGGCCAGATTCGTTTTATATTTGCCATGTATGAACCTTCGCCTTGCCTTGCTTCTTCACTCTGGGCTCACTTATTAAAAGGACACTAAACTAAACTCGTACATCTCCTTCGTAGTCCCTACCGTGATACGTGCGATTACTTCTCTTGTTGGTAAAGGAAATGCCTCTATAAGTGTATAAGGCAGGATTCTAGTAGTTCAGTAAGTGTGGATGCTAACATAGATAAAGGTCGAGCTAAGTAGAGAGTCCAGTTGCTTCTAATAGCTTCCGTCAAGCTAGTAAAATAAAAAGAATCCATTTCTTATTTCGTTTTTTAGTTTGCCTTGCTTTAGCGTTCAATGTGAAAAATGAAGTCAGTATGAGTCTGGTCCTTTTGAACCCGCTACGCCCCGGGGATATCCGTAAAATAATCTTTCAATCCTATTAGGAAACTATTAGCGTACCAAAGCTCAAGCGAGCCAGTTATACGGCCACTTCTTCCTCTATTCGATTTTTCTTCTTCCCATGCCCGGGTAGCTTTGGCTCTTGTTGAAGCATTGCCGGAAGCTTCACTCTGTGTAAAGTAAGGACTTAGCTTTTACGAGGAAATCCCCTAATAGGGACCTTAGGAGCTTTGTTCAGCACTGACCGTTTCTAGACCGGTCAAATCAGATCCCTGCGTAGAAGTTAAGTTTCAAAGCGCTAATATTCTCCAAATATGTTGTTTCGTATTTGATTCGGGCCACACCGTCCCATATTTTCACGAATAAACTGATTCTCTACTTGCTTTTGGGGATACTAGATGAAGTCTCTTCTTGGCCCTTTACTGGAAGTCTTTTGTAATGCCCAAACCCGGGCTACTACCGATTCTAAATTCTACGGGTAACCCTTCCCATGACTACTTCTTGTCGTAAGATAGTTCGCTTACCCGATTGGCTGGGGCTTAGACAAGACTTAAAAATAATCACTAAAGGCCTGGTGAAGCTCCACCTTTCTCTCCAATTCCATCCGCTGTTTCTCTTCTCGCTATCATGTTGATAAAGAAAATTTTTATTTGAGAGAATCGTAAATAGAGGATTTTGTACAGCGCGGTGGCACCATCTGTCCATGAGGAAGAGGTGTACATCCTTTAACAGCAGACTAGTTCTATAGTATGGTCAGTCACTCATGAATTCCTTCTTGAATCACTACTGGAATATAGCAACTAGAAAGAAAAGCTTGAAGCAAGTGGAAATGCGTGAAAAGCATTTCTTTCTCAATGGCAGTAGGAAAGCCTACTTGAGTAGTGCGTTGGATCTACACTTGGACAGCTTCATCGAGACTTCACATATGTAGATTGACATGTTTATATCCGAACGAAAACACCTTACTAATGTTTTTGTTTCCAGACTGAAATCTTTAACTATAAGAAGGGAATTGATTAAAGCCAGATTACCGCCTATGGTACACTAAGAATTTAATACTCAATGAGAAAAGGTGTTAACTAAATAGAAAAATCTCAATTTCGATCATCGTTGATGCCTCCTCCGTGCCGAGGTTCAGTCGCACCATATCTGGTTCTTGGTAATGCCATCTGTCTTTTTGCACATCATCCACCGTCTCCAATAAAATAAAAACTTGTCTAACGACTAGATGCTGTAGGGTACGTCTTAAAAGTGCTCCTCCACTACGTCGCGCCTTACGTCAAGAGGTGGTCGTGGCTTTGCTCCTGCGACCGAACCGAATCTGTGCAATCAAGTTTCATGCTCGAGCTCTAGGAGAATGGTGATCCCGTGGAAAAGGAAAATTGACAAGGAAGATATGAAGTCAATGGCAAAATTACTCTACATTCAATGTGTGGACCTCAACTGGCTCTACCTGAGAATATAACGAAAGAAATATATATATATATATATATATATATATACACACACATACACACACACACACACATATATATATATATATATATATATATATAAGATGATCCGTGATTTCACGACACTCTGAAGAATCATGACAGATTTGTTCGGGATGAAAAAAAGAAGGATTCGAGGTTGGTTGAGATGCTCATTCGGTGGCTGATAATGGGGAGCGGCAGCTGGACAGATTGATTTGGATATGGAGGTCTTATCCGGTCGATAGACGTCTTATTTGATCCTGGTTTTGTCAATGATGGAGATTCAGAGATAAGGACAGGTACTAGGGGGAAACTAGTGGAGTTATCGCTTTCAAGGTTCTTACGCATTGGAACAAATGAAGTGAAGTTTTTCAAAAGACCTTAGCTAAAGATGGAGAGTTTGGGTCCGTTCCCCTTACTAATGGAAATGATGAACGGATAGACTCCGTAGCCCTGGGATCAATAAGGGGGAACAAAGAGATTGAGTTGTTGGTGGGACCGATGAAATAGGAAAGATGGTTGACTCTGAAATGAGGGAACTATTTGGTGCCCTTTCGCCTTCTATAGCAATTCCTTGCATTTGACCAGAATAAATATAGGATTCATTGTCTGAATGAGATGGTATCCACTTCAACAGTTGGTGTTCTTTGGTGAAGGGAAACTACGAATCGGATTAGAAGTAGCTCATTAGCTACTAGGCTCAGAGGGCTAAAGAGAAGTTGGGGATTGCCTTTTCTTTTTTCAGAAGATGGGGATCATTGGATTGATTGGCTTTTTTATCCCTGAGGTTTTATGGCAAGCTCGAGCCTAGCTCCCAGGCATTGGATATGGAAATGCAGGAGAGGTGGTCGAATTAGATTGGTGGTTCGTGATTGGGCCCGGGATCGTGGGATTGGGTTGAGACCGTTAGAGCCCGCCTCTTTGTTTCGATCGGAAAGAAGACTTGGAGACATTGAAAGATACGGCTTAGATCAACAGCTGATCTGCGATAGCAGAGATAAAAGTTTAAATGAAATTCTAAAAGTTTAGGTGATTTGCAAACACTCCACCTCAAGTAAATCAATAGTAAGTTGAGACGGCACAGGTCTTTCTTTTAGGTCTTTCCTTACCATCAAATAAGGGAATTCAAGTTCGGGGACATCTGCTAGAACTCACAATTGACATTTCTCACAAAATTTTTAGGAGATTCCCGAGAGTTCGACTGACTAAGAGGCTTTCACCGAGGTCTATTTTTTACTTTTGGTGGTAACAATAGAGTGACCCTCTAAGGTTTACGTCCTAGCAACTAGGAAAAGGAGCAAGCATACATATCGGAAAGCAAAGATGCCACCTCTTGTTATTGATTTACTTTGAGAGAACTCAGTCCTTGGCTTATGGCAGGAAAACCGGTAGTTAAAGAAGTGTTGGTCTGCCCTTCATTAAGAACTCAAACTTCTGAACCCTTTTTTGTTCTTTTGTTGAGAATATAGAATATTCTCACGAACCGAAGGAAAGGGCGGAGATTCACTAATAACTTCTTATCAGAAAGACTAAAGAAAGAGGGTAGGCGGGAATAAATAATAGAATAGGAGAACTTTTGGATCGGAGGCAGATTCCGAGTTGCTTAGATTGACTTCTTCTCTTCTCCCTACTTACTATCCTTACCAACAATGGGTTGTGTTGTCCTTTAAAGAATAGCTATAGCCCAAGGTTTAACGTTGATCCATCCTACGAACAAGAAATTTCTTAGGACATTCAACATTTAACTCCAGTTCCGACTTCCTTTCGGCCGGGCATCTTATCTTTTGCTTTGCTTGAGTTTCTCACTGTGGACCAATTTCTATCGCTTAACTCGGAAATTCCTTATTCCTTCTTTTCATCGGAAACCCATCAGTGCTTTACTTTCTTTATTAGTAGGCTAATCGGGAGGTCTATGAAATGTATACGAAAAGGATGATTCTTTATTCATGTAATTCCCGCGAGGAAAAGCTTATTAAAAAGGTTCATAGGTGGTCGTTTAACGGTCCACGAATATCTATTTCTCAATTACTATTCCTTCTCTTCTTAAAGGGGAGTATAAGAAAAATAAAGTTTAGTCAAGCCGAGAAAGAAAATCCCCTTTTTTCTACAGTAAGGTTTGTTAAAAAATAAGCCCCATTTTAAGCTTGTTTTGTTTAGTGGGAGCTGGTTCAGTTCAGTGAGTTACTTTCTTGATTAGTTATTGAATTGTCGGCATCACTATATCTTATTCCCCGTATAGGCTCTACTATAGTAACGGGAGATGTGATCTCGCCATACCTTACTGTCTGTCTCCTCTTCTCCCTATTAGATATGTTAAAATAATATACGGATTTCCTGGAACGAAATCCCAGATCTTTCATAGCCTGGAGAGAAAATAGAAAACAAATTAATCTCTGTGGTTCTAGACCTACTTTAAGTTAGAGCTCGTGGTTGCTTCAAGTCGAGCAACGGAAAAAGGCTTTTTTTAGGGATAAAAAACTTCTCTGCCCCGATTCCCTCGACCTAGAAATATAGAAAAAGAGAAGAAAGAATTGGAAAGCGGACCAACCCGCTCTAGGGGGTTTAGTTTGATTGTAAGTACCATCACAATCTAAGCGACGCAAAACTGACATCGCCCAGTCGTGATAAGGCTTCAACAGCCTCTGCTTCGCATAGTTACCTATGATGAACAGTCGTAGCTTACCCGCCCCGGCAGGTGTGGCGGCGGCTCCGCTACAGACCACTTCGCCAAACCGAGAAGCTGCATCATCCATAACGTGATGCACATTCTCGATATAACGAGAGATGTCACTGGTTAGCATACTGGGAGATTCTCTGTAAAGAGCTAAGGAACCCTTTGAGTATGTGCAGCCGTCATCAAGTCCTTCTTTCCCGATAACTATCTTTAACATCTAATTTCGTTTCCAACCCTGTTCTGAAGCCTTATGCGTACCCCGAGTGCAAATTTGGATGCATATTTCAAGGGGACTGGCTTACTCTTTAAAGAAAGCCCTTTCTTTACTTTACTCTATCAAGCATTGGAACTTATCGCGGATACTGGCTTATCAAATTCTCTATCGAGCGATTCAACTAAAGACAAAAAGAAATCCACAATCTCTTTTACGTCAAGCAATACGTGGAGTAAGACCCGATATAGCAGTAAAAGCAAGACATATAGGCGGATCGATTCATCAAGTTCCCAATGAAATAGAAGTCATCCTATTCAATTCAATTACATTGAAAATAATTCGAGCGAGAAGGCAAAGAAGACTGACATACCACAGACAGTATGGCAAAGAATCGATTCCCCAAAAAATCAGGTCTCATGTCAACCCCTGACTGACCGGAGGCCTAAAAGCCTCAAAAAGCAGGAAGGGTATTCCGATCGACCGGGTTCTAATCTATATATATATATAAAGCAGGGAATAATAATGATGAGTTGGCACCTCTCATACACTAGGATTGCTATTTATCTTTTTTCTCACTTTTTTGGTTTTTTCTCTCATTATTTGGTTCTTTTTTTATTTTCTACAATTATGTATTTTGTAACTGACTCTAACAATCAATTACACATAACTATATCAGAAACGTTGTCATGCAAATAAATGCCGAAATGTTCTGAACAATGAAAAATAGTAATGGTAACGGTACTTCTCTTCTACAAATTGGTTGTAATATTCCATTCATCTTCCTAATTGTCAATCCTTCATTTTGTTTCTTTTTTAGCCAAAACTCCATAATAAACTTGCTCCTACAACTACACATTAGCTTGCATAAACAAGGCAATATACATACATACATATATATATATATATATATATATATATATATATATATATATATATATATATATATGGACAAACCTCATCTATAGCAGGAGAGATAACATTGACATTCATTAGAAGCAGTAATGAGTAAAAACTGTCTATACTCAAATGAAAAATTATATCAGGTACAGCTTTAGGATTCTCTCTCTTACTTTTTTTAAGTGATAGGAATATCTCCCTGTTGCTTTCTTACTATTAATCATGGTAAAATAATAAGAAGGAGACAAGTTGTTTGGAACGACAAATTCAATGTATTCTTATACCAGATCGATCGCTTTGGAATCTTTTTTCATTCTTTCTATATTTTTTTTTCCAATTTATTGGCCTAGAATATTGTATTTGATGTAATTATTTTTTACCTAATTGTCTTGGGTAGTTCATTGATGTGTTTTACCTGATAAAGATTGTTTTCAAATACTATTGGTTCTCTTTTATTTCTTTGAATTGGCGGATTAATTTAATTTTCCCTATTTGTACTTTTTTGTAATTCATTCATATATTTTTAGCTGATAATCGTATGTTTTTCTATTGATGTTGTTCTCTTCTATTTTATTTAAATTTGTGACCTAGAAGTACACCTTCCTATTTTTAACTCTAATATATGAATTTTCTTGATGTGAAAGCAGGTCTGTCAAGATATTCAGTTTCTAATGTCAATTATATTGTCATTTATTTCTTTTTAGAACAATTTTCACATCTTATTTCCTCTACTATATCAATAATAGTTAGTGCAGATATTTGTAGATAAGCTTTACCAGAAAATTAGTCTACATACCTTCAATGAAAACTATTCTAACTGTAAAAAAGATTTCCAATATCACCGAAACTTAAAAATATTAAAGTGAAAATTGTATGATAGACTCATACAATTTATTCTTCCAATATGACTCATACAATTACTTTCTTTTAGGAAGATGCTGAATGAGATGTGTTACAAATTCTCTTAGAAGGTTACTTTTCTCTATTTATAACACGAGTAACGCTATATTTGAAATATAAGTAAAACTTATTATATATTTTAATATGCAGAGAATTAAAAGAAGAACATAAAATTTGTAAGCATGAAGAACCGGTCAAAGTTTAGCAATACAAAAAGAGGGATATAAGGAAAAGAATAAAAATCCGAAGAAGTTTAATATATGTATATATGTGTAGTTGTCCATAATTAGTGTATAATTTATATATATATTAGGGATTATTAATAATTTTAGTGGAGCTACAAAAGTGTGTAGCTTCCCCTAAAACATAATCGTAAAGGAAAATGGGAACGTCTCTAATTTGTCTTCAAAATTGAAAAATAGATAGAGAAAGAAAAAAGAAGTAAAAAAAGATAAAAATAAGGAAACGGAATAGAATGTCTTTTTCCCCTTACTTTTGGTTTTATATTTTTCATTTCATTTTCCTCTACTTGAATTGAAGAGAAATTATGCAAGATTATTTCACTATCTAATGAAACCAAAAAAGATCAAAACTCAAGTATTTATTTCATTTAAGCTCTAATTCTAAAGAAAGTTTTATATTGTTATCTTATCAATATAGAAATAATTTTATTATTCACATAATTTGAAAAAAATATCTGTTTCATACTAAAATAAATATTACTTTTAAATATGGTGTTTTTTGCCACCGCGCGAAGCGCGTCAAATTTCCTAGTTTTGTAAATAAGGTAAGGGGATTCTTTCGCCTCTTGCGTGATATCATATGGAGGAAGACAGCTGTGGCGCCCACCTGCGCTGGTCTGCATATGACTACTCTTTCCTAACTGACATTTTCTTCTCTGGACTGAGTTTTCCCTGGTGCCAATGATTTTTCCGTACCGTCATAATAGACGAGGTCTTCTGAGCTCTTTTTTTCTGTGAAGAAGGGTGGTTACCGAAGATCCAAAGCAATGGAAGAGCAAGCTATGATTCCCAGTTCCTTAATCAATAGAAGATATCCACGGGTTACTTCCTTTCTACATAGGAAAGGAACGAGTTGACCAGACCATTCAACATCCAAAGGACTCTTACCGCTAGAACGACTGATGCCTGATTCATTTCTCGCTCACGACCCCTTAAGGTTTGCACTCACTCTCTTTCGATAGAAAAATGATGAAATTACCGGGAGTTGAAGAGTAATAAATGGTCTTCCCCTTAGACCTTTAGACCTGACCAAGAGAAGAAAGACCGGTAGCCAATAACTCAAAAAGAGAGGTCGCTCGAGCTTTCTTAGTAGTTTGACAAGTGCTCAGATCAAGACCAAAAGACATATGGACTGCCTGGCCCGGACCAAAAAGAAAGAGCACAAGCAGGACTCCCTCCACCCGCGTGAGAGATTACTTTGTATCCATACCGATGAGAATGGACGACTTGAAAAGGTCTCCATAGACAAAGAGACGATCTAGACCGAAAGAGAGAAAAGACATTAGGAGCACTCATTCCTTGTACCCGGGGAACTGATTCATAAGGAAGGGGATCTACACCAGAAAAGGAGTTTACGCCCGGTTCCCATATAGACATTTTAACTCACATTGCTTTAGGCAGTACTCTTCTTACTAAAGAAGAAGACTTACTGAAAGAGGGAGCAAATCCGTCACTGGACGAGGAAGAAAGGGCAAGGAAGATCTGTACAAGATAGAAAGTTGATTAGAAAGCGTTAACAAGACTATCAGACCAAGAACAGAACTACGGGAGGAACAACTACCTAAGGCTTAAAATAAAATAGAATAAGTGGAATCTCATGCAAACTGTGAGGGAGGTGCTTAACCGATGCTTAGAGAACTACCTGGGATGCCTTACAAGCGATATTCCAAAAGAATAGGAACATTGGTTACCATGGTCAGAATAGTGGTACAATACCACTTATGATTCGGAAATCAAACAAAGAGCGTTTGAAGTGGTATATAGGAGCGAACAACCTCTAATTAGGTCCTATACTCATTAGTCCGACAAAGTGCATCAAGTTGATTGCGACTTACACTAGGGATTGTTTTTGCACCTTTGAAAGGAGCTCACTATCAGGACGGACAGGTATAAGTGATTAGTGATAAGCTATAGTTTTTCAAAAAACTAGAACCATACCGCTTTGAGCAGAGTCTCCCTCTTGGACTAGTGCTACCTCCGGTGAAAGGAATGAAGATCTTGCATATAGGCAACCGACTGAAGTATACAAACAGAAAAAATAAGCAACTAAAAAAATGAGTGGGTTGACAAATTGTTGCTTTACACAAATTGCTAATATTACTTGAGTTGTAAGTAAAAAAAAGGCTAACCATCTTTTGCCCGGGAAGCACAACAAAAGAATAGTAATAGGCAGAAGCAGTGGTAAGAAGGCCCAATCTCCAGTGAAATAAATAACAATAGCATTCAGTTGTCTTCACAATGAGTCAACAACCTTTATTTTTCCAAATGAGGTCGCGAGCTCTAATGTTTTTTTTGTTGGGACCACCAGATTGAAGGAAACCTCATGCATGCTTTGTCACCTCTGCACTATCTCGATTAATATCATTTTGCTCATGCATAAAGATGTCTCCTTGTTTTATATGTCACTCGATGACTTGAGTAGGAGCTTTCCCTTTGTTTCCCGTCTGTGCTTTCCTCTCCTTCTTTGCCTTCTTTGAATAAAAAAGCCAGGAAGTCAGCCAGTTTGTTCTTAATAAAGGTAAGCCAGTATGGTAATCCTTCTTTCTAAGAGTCCTCAGTCCTAAGGTCCTCGTAGTCCATTAGGAAGAGGCGAAACCGAAGCTCTATGTCCTTGATGAGATGATAAAAGAGAGAAATACCACTTTACGAGATGAAAAAGCCCTCTAGGCGAGTCTGAGAAAGAATGAATAGGTCCAGGGTTATTCCTACATAAATTGGTTGGAAAGGCGAAATCACGTACTTCTGAGGAGGTCTGACTGACAGAGCTTGGTTTTTCTTCCTTGACTCGAGACCTCTTTCATTGAGAACTAATTCAATGTCTTTACGCAGGTGAGCAGCCCTATATTAGATTATTCCCTTCAATGACATTGTCTTTCCACCGTTCGACATTACTGGAATTCCTTTTTGGTGATCTAAATCATCGTATGTAAGATAACGCGTAGCATTTCACTAAGAACCAAGACTCACGATCTACTAAGCTTTATATTGATTCAAATCCAATCGTGACTGACATGAAATTTTACTACACAACGAGTAGTACACACATGTGTTAAACATATAGATGAAGTCACTTCAAAACGAACCACCTATGAGCTAAAACTTGACTCTTAGATAGAGGAGGAAGTAGAAAGAAAATATTTATACGCTATTATCATCCAACGAATTCATTGCAACACCATGAACAATGAGACTTCTGTCTCGCTTACATGCCCGACAGGTAGACCCAATAGAATAAACAGAATAAGAGGCATGACCTAGAGCTCTTCTCTTCCACCTGAAAAAAATCGGATATTTGGCATGAGTAGCCTACGAGCCCTTACTTGATGTCTGCGCTAACTGCCCTATAGCTGGTGAAACCTTTGAATCATAGGAATGGCAAAATCAGTAGATACCGAGCTTGGAACATCTCACCACACGCGTACTAAATGCACGATCTTGAAACTAGAAACTCTGGTTTGGAACAAATGAGCGGATAGGCTTGACAAAGTTTAGGAAAAATGAAATAATATAATAATAAAGTTTTGCCGTTCAGTCTTTCGCATGGAAGTCTGTCTGTCACCATTCCAATCATCGTAGTTCGATCGATCAACTACGCCCATCCAATCTAACCATCTCTCCTGAAGCCCTTTCCCTTCTAGTAGCCCTTCATCGTTATTGAACCATAGGTCCTCGGCAGGAGGGAACAAAAAGAGAAAGAAGAAGATAGAAAGGTTCGGTCCTAGTTGGTCTCGTCTATGGATTTTCTTTCCCTATCCTATTGTCGAGACGAATGTGGCCATACCCAGAGGACTATCACATCAGCAAGATGACTTTCTAGTCAGATCCTTCCTGCACTTCGGATATTAAGAATTTGATCGATCGATTTAGGAAAGATGAAAAAACAAAGGCCCCCTCTTTCTCCAAAACATGGACTCAATCCACATCCCTTGCTTGAACCTTCTAGACCGAACTCAATTCAATAAAGTTTCCCCGTCCGATAGGTGCTATATATAGTGGGCGATTTACCTAGTAATTAGCATTCTAGAAGCAACTTCTTTATTGTACTCGCTACCGGTTTTGGGTCTTATTAATCTAAAATAATCGATAAGAATATCACTGCCGCTGTCAGCTACAGACCCAGAGTAGGACCTAAACAATGAACTCTTCTCTTTGGCAACAAACAATCAAACTCAAACCTTTATGAAGACGAGCATATGATGTAAGTTGAACCACGTCCTCACTTCACGTCTTTTGACAGCGGTTTGAACGGCAATGACTCTATCTTTCTCCTCTGATTCCGATTGAGTTTCGCAAAGGCTTCTCTTCTGACTGTGCTCCTTGGGTCATTAATCCTATGGTCAATCTGACCCTTGCCGTAGGCTCCCACTAAGTCTTTCTTTTGGTGTGACTATATTTCTATCAATATTCGGTGATCAAGAAGAGAATGCCGTAATGGAATGGGCGAGGCCTATTCTCATCTCTTCCCCTCATCCAGTTCCTAGTTTCTAAGCTACTGATGAATCTAGCTTTGAGGGATTCCTCATCTCATACATCAGGGTCGAAACGAAAGAAGACGGGATAGACTTTGATACCTCAGCTTGATTTGTTGATTGCTTTTTTGGTTGATTGATTCTTGAAGACAAGCATACAGACAGTGACACAGATCCATTTCTGCATTCATTTCCTGCTAGTTTGGTTGCACTTGGGCTTAAAAGCAACTTTCCAATCTTAAGGCTATTGGTATTGCTTCAACCCGCTTGGTGAAGTAGTCTTATGTGGTGATAACAAAATGGTGACCATGACTAGAAGGGAAAGGCGGAGGTAGGAAAGAGGGTTCGCTAATCGGATTTCCACTCATAGAAAGCCTGAAGTTCGTCCTCAACTGCTAACAGTTCCAAATGCCCAAGCAGGGAAGAAGAAGTGGTATCTGTTGATGAAATGCCATTGCATGGATCACACTCCACAGCTTTTATTCAAAGATGTGGATATTTCCGGGTGATTGAATATGACTCTTTAAAATTAGTAAGGCTCAACCTTAGCGTCCTCCTTCACTTCATGCCTTTGCTCTAGCGGAATGAATATCCATACCGGGCATTCTTTCTTTTAGGCAGTCGAGCATCAGATCTCTTTGTTTGCTGGAGTTCTTAAGCATTCTCTGAGTGTTGGAAGTACGTCAGACTCCTCTCCATGCCAAAAGAAGTGTGATCTCAATCAGGTCCTTTCATAGCCCCTTCCAGCCAAGCCGGTTGGAGTGGTACCGATCGAGTCATGCGCATTTCTCTCAACCACGAGGTAGATTGGAAAGGAAATTCGCACATTGATCTCTCTCATTGATTCTGGAAAAGTTCTTCTCTTGATAGAGGGGTAGCCTCGCCACAGTCAACGACTGAGGAAAGCCGGTATGTGGTAGTCAATAAGCAGCACTTGTCATTTGAGCAAACACTACCCTCTTCAGTCAAATAGGGATGAGCTCTATCCACTATCCCCAGACTTGACCGACGATGTGAAAGAGAAGAATGCTACTCTATAATTGGTACAATCCTCTTTTTGAAAGCGCTCTGCCCAGCTTAGCGCATGGAAGGGCGAGTCGTTCTGTTAGGGTAGGGGTCACGCCCTTAGCCCAGTACTTAATAAAGGGAGGCAAGGCGAACTTCTTCTACGTCGAATTTACAAAAATAGTCATATGAGAAATAGTCTGATGAAGAGTTCCCTAGCTAGACGATTTTCCACGTGGAATGAATTATGAAAATAGTATGGCAGAATGGTATGATTATACGACTAGAGAACAGATAACCAGGAAAGAAAGGGAGAACCGACCGGGGCCTTGCCCTTACTTTAGCTTTAGGAAGAAATCCAAACTTTGGAGCTCAGCTTAGGGATCAGATATCGATATCGGAAGATCAGGCCTATCACTTCTTCTTGACTTCGATGATTTGCCTGCAGGAAGATCATCGAAGGTTGGAGAAAGAGATAGAATGATGAATAGATTATGGGGTAGAGGGGCTGTGTATATCTATTCCAATCGGGGTGATAGCTCGACTCGGCAAATGGGAAAAAGATCAAATCACGCGGGAGAGGGGGTCCCACCCATCATCTAGATTAAAAGTCAAGGTCTTGTTTGGATATTGATCGTAGCAAGCGTCACTTCCTTCATTGGATAGATTCAGGCTTGCTTGTCTCGCTCTCATATTGGAAGGCTAGCTTTGGAACCCTCTAGGACCTGAATCGCTAGAAAGATCTCTTCTTTCATTTAAACCAAGTGGACCCTAAACCAAAGCTTTGATCGATGCGCTTCCCCCTTATTGTTAGTCCTCTTACCATACAACACTTCGAATGCTTACTTCCTCCCTTACTTAACATAGGCCGATTCACATCGTTTTTATAGGCAAACTCAGCAGTTGGAAAAACTTATCCCCCTTGCTCGGTCTCCCTTGCACTAAGCTCTTCAGCAAGTCATCCAGTAAACAGACGACTGGAGTCTGGCCGTCCTGAAGGATAAGCACTACTAAACCTCAGTTCAGTGCCTAATTTCTTCCACAACACCCTCTATTAGAGGGCAGACTGCTGTCTTGATTGGGCGTAATGCTCCCCATTCGTCATAAGGCGTGCGTTCTCACCACCTAATGATGATCAAATCACAATCATGGGGTTGCCCAGTTCTAATTCCATATGCAGAATAGAATGGAAATCAAGACCCCGAAGCTTCTTTAGTTCCAGATGATGTGGATCCAATCTCATCTCCTGAGCTATACCTATAACTTATGCAAATTTTGATTTTCCCGAACTTAGTTAATAAATAAGGCGAGATGGAGACCCTGATTTGGACCCTCGTGATCGAGCTCATGATTGTAAAGAACGCGAGCCATAGTCAAACGTTCCAAACCAAGTCGAGAGCGCCGAAGCTTATCCACCTGAAACACTCCCTTCAACTCCTGTCCTGCAGTGGAAGATGTAGCCGGAAGCTTCACTGTGGAGGCTGGCGATCAGATGGAGCTGATTTGATCCACAGCCGAGATGGGGCCATCCCTGGAGTCAAAGAGTTATCACCTGATGTATCATTGACGCGGACGGGGCTTCCTCGCATTATACTGTCGTTTCATCGAAAGATGATTCGACGTTGTGATGCAAAGGCTGACCGGTTCTGCTTTATCTCTCATGGTTTTCGATATCGGTGGTAGACCACTTATATCATAAGATAAGTATGGCTACCTTCGAGTCGATCTTCGAGAGATGTAGCTCCTACTACGGAGTTTAGTCTATTTGTAGTGAATTAACTACACCTTTTCATCACCTACAAAAGACATATCTCCCGTGGATCTCGGAGATCCCTCTTTCTCGGGGTATTTCCTGGGTCAAGTATTCCGCTTGTTTGCTGTCAGGAATTCAGTAGAGTGGCCTTGAAAGAAGCAAGCCTACTCTTCTTCATGTGTAATGCTTTCTTTAAGGATAGCTTTCTTTTCGTAAGCCCACAATGGATTTCATCAGGGTAAATTCCAATCTAACTATTAAATAAATAATTACGACTAATCGTAAGAGGAACTATTCTATGTGTAATCTTCAGAATAAAGCTCTAATACCCCTCTAATGAAAGCAAAAATCCCGAGAAAATGTATCTAGAAGAGCTTGAGGATTTTATGTTACCTTTAGGTCTAGTTAGGTAAAACCATATATACGCAATTATCAGATCGATCTTTGAAGGACACGATGGAACTTTCCTCATTGACTTCTATTTTGGAATATTTTCATCGGGTATTGGAACGACCTATGTTGTAACGGAGGAGAGAAGGTGAACCAGCTTCCTTTGGTCGCCTCTCCCTTCTAGTCGAGTAGCTTTCGCTCCTTCCTACTTACTTTATTATAATATAAGCATAAGCTGCTACGTGGCCTATTGGGAGCTTTCAGAAATCACTTAGCAGGTCTTCATCATAGGGAGAGGGAAGAACAAGGGAGAAGATCTTATTTAAAATAAGACGATTCCAAAATAAAGTCAAAATAGGGAATAGGATGCCTTAAAGGTAAATAGGAAATATCCTAAAAAAAATACCTGCCTTTCTAATGAGATGTGATATGTCTATGGCTAGCTGAACTAAGCCTTACCAGAGGAGGAAAGATTTGCTGCTTTCATACTTCTTCTTCCTGCTACGCCCTTGCTTTCCCAATGCTCCGTGGGGGGCCTTTTCTTCTCACTTGAGAGATGCGATTTGAAAGAAGAGAAGAGGTTCTATCAGTTAATCACCATTCCTTCCTCTAATAAATTAGATCCCATATGCTAACTATAACTCAACTCCGAGGGAATAATGAAAAGCAAACAAAATCCTCTACTCGAAAGCTGTTGTTGATCCGATCTTTTCTTTCCTAGGCGTGGGCGAGACAAAGTCTTCTTAGTCTTCCACTTTTTCAGTGATATCTATAGGAAGGAATACCTGTCTCAAGGTAAACAGGAGTTCCTGGCTCAAGCGAAATGATACCGGCACAAGGTAATTCAATTATTTACTTTGTGGCAGAGAGTCTTAGAAGACTCTCGGTTATTAAGGTCACTGCTTAACAAATCGATCTTGATAGCCGCTGACATACTAAGGATTTATGTATTGGAGCTAACCTATTTGCTCTTACGGTAATGAGGACGGCCCGACTTTCGGGGATGTTGCATTGCGTTTTCTATTTAAAGTAGTGTGCATCCTCGCTTCAGAGGGCTTGTGGCGGAGAATTTAACCATTACTCACTTCGCGTACCCATCATTCTGACACGCTCCTAGGGTATCATAATCCCCTCTTTTCATCAAAAAACTTATATACATACAAGAGGGATGATTATAGTGATTGTCTTAGTTTAGATTTATCTTTCCTTCGGAACCTTGGCAAAGGTTGTTTGCCTTGCCAAGAAGGATACGTTCTCTAGCATTATCACTCAAGTCTTGGACTTGGATTCTGTGTTGTCTGATGTCCGATTTTAAGTTAGTCTAATTCCAAAACAACTGGAGTACCTAAGCTATCCTTTAACACATTATCCATTCCATAAATAAGGGGCCCTTACAAGAAATCCCTAGACTAGGGAGATCAAACATCTCCTCGAGAATAAGACGTAATTCGTGGGGTTTCTTTTAAAATAAAAAAACAAATATCCCCTTCCAATACGGGCTCAAAGGCCGACCTCTTCCAAGACAAAGCTACAAAGGAACTCGAACCTTGGTCCACAGCGAGAAAAAACATTCGTAATGAACAGATCTCCGATGGTCGAGCCTGCCAAGGACACGGAACCCAGCACCACCTACCCAAGCCAAGGTACTCAACCTTTGGAAAGGGTCTTTAATGTGAATTGCGAACAACCACAAGGGTGGTATGATTGAAACATAGTTTGAATAGGGGCACAAGTCTAGAGCTGTGGTATGGAAAATAGATGAGAAAAAAAAACCTCATCTCTTTACTTAGTCAGAGTCATTGTTTTACTCTTTCTATTTGTATGACTGCTTTCTTATGATGAGTAGTGCCCATCCCTTGCCTCTCTGTACCCTGTATGAAGCAGCATCCACTGCGCTTACTAGTGGGTAAGATTAAAGTCAAGAGCGGGTCTCTCAGAAAAAAAGGACCTTATCTTTATCTATGTCTCTAACTCGAACTAGCCACCCCTTGGGAACCGTCTCCCCTTTTACCCTGCAATGAAGGACGGATGGCTTAGTCTTGCCTTTAGAAAAAAGAAATAGAAAAAATTCCTTTGAAGGACTTAATCAATAGGAGAAGATAGTCACAGACAGAAGTAGCCGCTATTGCTATTTCATTCCCTCCCACTCTTTTAGCTCTGATCGTAAACGCTCTTCTTCCAATAGGAGTTATTCTTTGCCTTGACGCTGTGAGAGCTTCCGGTCCTTGAGTATGAGTACTCCTATCCGCTCTTGGGATCATTACCGGTCCTATTGAATTGGTTTCACATGAGTTCGGTCTTCTTGGGGTCGGGGTTCCCTTTACCGGGATTTCCCCTTGGCAGATAGAGCGGAAACAGAAAGCGATATATCCGCTACTATTATCCGCTCATAGGTTGCAGTTGCTCTTTGAGTTCTCTGTTTCTTTCTTATCTTGATCTAACAGCCTGGGAAGATCCATAAAGAAAGAAAGAGAGAGAGTGGCCGCCTATTTCTTAAATGAAAATAAAGGACTTCCTTATCCTAAGGTTGTTACTGAATGAATCTGGTAACTAATGCCGCCAGAGAGGCTGAGGTAAGTATCGTCGCATCGCCTCCGACAACTTCTTTTTCTTTGTGGCTACGACTCTTATCCTTCCTAAGTGGTTCATAAGTCTTTCTTACTTTAGACTTATAAAGACTACTTGCGCCCCTTGTTCCTACTTTAGCCTGTGAGATATTGCTCTTGTTGTTCTTTTTAGTTTCAGTGAAGTGCTTATAGGGCTTAACTTCCGATTTAACAATTTCTGTGATAGAAGAAGAGTTTATTATAGAATAGACTATACCCCTAGACCCGGTATGGAAACGGAGTAAGGTAATTCATCATCAACCAAGGCAGGAATCGTTAGAGTATTGTATTGCCCTCCAATAGGACTATACATAGCAGCGGGAAGGTTGGAATCTAGTAAATCTGTCTTTAGAGTGTAGCTCCGCACCTTACCCATCGTGTAATGACAGTGTGCCTTCACCCCATGATCTTAGTGCTCCGATTGCGCCTTCTATATCTGTAACTGTAAGTGCATATGTATACAGTAATTTATATGTGGGTTCCGCTTCGGGGAAGACGAGTTGACTCCACAAAGCATAAAATTATTGCCTCGGATATTCTATTAACGGTTACGTAGCCCAGGAAAGGAAAAGAAAGGCCAATCTGCTAGAGGCACCATCCTATTCCTTGCCGCAACGTATCCCAGGTTGGCTACCTTTCCCTTGCGAAATCCTATGACACTCTTGCTTGTAGGCATAAGGAAGATTTTTGATTCACCGCTTGGACCTAAAATCAATCTACTAAAGGTCTTCCGATTCTGCTGCGGGTATTTTATTTTCTTGGATCTTATCGATCTATGCCTTTTTGGTCTACGAGGTATCCCCCTTTTCCGCTTTTCTTTTTTTCATCTTCCTAATTCCTCAAGTAAGCTTCATGCCAGTCTAACTAAGTTAAGGGGGGAAGACCTCATTTCGTCATTCATATCTATTTGTCTTAGCCCAGCTTCGGCGATTCAATCTGACATTTCATTTCCCCCTTCATCATTTGATTTTTCGCATCTAAGGGCTAATATTGCAAAAGGAGTATAGTACGATAACAAGTGATTTGTGATCAATAAAAAGTACCACCGGAATCTATACCCATCAGTCTTGGATCCTCTCCTTAGACAGTTTCATTTGGTTATGAAATAAAGGCTTTATCCCTAGCGTTAAGGTCTCTATCAAGCACTCTTCTAAAGCTATCTTCAAGCCCTCATATTCAACTCGTTGCCTCATCCACATAGCATGAACTCGCTCGAAGTGCTTTCTCCTACTATGGTGGAGTTTACCAGGAACTCTAAACGTTCGGAGCACTGGTTCTGTTTCAGAAGAAGCATGATGGCAGTTTAAGGTTTTGCATCGATTATAGAGTGCTGAACAAAGTGACCATCAAGAACAAGTACCTTATGCCTCTTATTGCAGACCTTTTCGACCAGTTGAGTGGAGCACGATACTTCACGAAGTTAGATTTACGGTCGGGGTATTATTAAGTGTCTATTGTCGAGGGTGAACATATTTCTTTTCTCTTGTGTTGGCTTTGCAAGTTCCTGCTGTGCATCCCTGCCCGATTATTTTCTTCTGATTATCTGTTTTTAGCCAAACTACTAGCTTCTGGGAGGAGCGTTATAGACTCATTTAGGTTGAGACGGACTCCCTGGTTTCTATACAGAAGCTGCACAATGGCCGGGCCTGAGGATCCACATTTTAATATTATCGTGAGAATCAGAGAGCTAATGAGAAGGGATTGGAGGTGTGAATTGAGACATATTTGGAGGCAAGGCAATATGAAGATGTGTCGGCTAAGAAAAGTCTCGGTCCTGCTCCTGGCTTAACCATCCTACGTGAACCCCTACTACAATCAGACAGTGGAAAAAGAATGATAACTTAGGCGTGACGACACCTAGAGTTATTACAGCGAGTTTGAGCGTAAAGCCTTAACATGTTCGAAAAAAGGAAGTATACATGTCTCTCACTCACGGATATTCTCCACAGGGGGAGAACTCAGTTTGCCGCCTGAATCAATCCCTTTATGGACATAAACAAGCTTCCCGAAATGGGTTTGAAAATGTTTCTTCTGCTTTACTGGATGCTGGTTTTCTTCAATCCCAGACAGTCCCTTTTTACTCATCGACGTGGAAACTATTCTGTTTTTTATTTTAGTATATATTGATTAAATTGTAATCATTGGTAATGATATTTAATTCAGCATATCAAACAGTTGATTTGGAGATAGAGATGACGGAGGAAAAGTATCGGGAGTAGTATATTCCCAGAGCCTTGAGATCTTTCTTTTGCTATTCTCCGGCCCGATCTAGGTGTGAACTAGGAGCTTGCCATTGTGGAGAGGGAATGGATATGCCAATTACTACTCTGCATATCTGGTGTGTGATTCGGAGTATTGGAATGTTGATTAGAGGCGGGCGACGGTAGAAGGAGGTAAGAGCCGGGTTAGGCGCTCCAGCGGGTCTAGGAGTTCCCGTTCTCGCTTTTCTTGATCTTCCAAGCTTGAAGCTCGCCTGCTTTGAGAGAGAAGTGACAGCCATTTGATGCATGACAATAGAGAAATGTACTATATGCTTTATCTTTCATATGCAGCTACTACAGATAATAAGCTATGCATGATGATATGTGATGCATGCTTTGACTTCTAAGGCTTGACAGGTCCTTTTGGTCGATTTCCAGTTGATTGCCTCAACCTATCGATTGAGTGAGTTGGAGAAGAAAGTCGTAGAAGGCTATGCCTCTATGAGTTTCGCGTCTTATTTTTTTTTACGTGTCTACTATTTATTTAGGTGCAAGGAGCCTAAGCGGTCAAGCTATTATATTCCGAGCATGCTCTCCATTTCCACCGTTGATGCAATAGAAGCTCTTAATGCAATATCTGGTGGTGAAGACATTCCCACTACTCAATTAGAGTTGACGGTCCTAGTTCTGTTACAGTAAGAGTTGTAAGAAAGTGGACTAAACAGACTCGCATTTCTCATCGAACAAATACAGGAAAAGAATCATATTGAAAACGCTCCTAACCCAACCCCTTCATTCGTAGAGCCCGTGTATTGTAAGTGATCCGAACCTGGCGTAGCGACCCTCCCATAGAGGCAAGTAAAGTTGGTGAGCCGTATGATGGGTAACTATCTCCTGCGGTTCAGAGAGGACTCAGCTGTTAGTTAGTACCCCCTTGGTTTCGGGGTGGACCGTTTCACTCTATTTTATTATATACGCTTAGCAAAAAGAATGTTTTTTGATACACCTAGGACATGGATTCTATATGAACCAATGGATCGTGACAAGTCGTTACTACTTGCAATGACTTCCTCTTTCATTACTTCATTCTATCCAAATCCCTCTCATTTGTTCTAAGTTACTCATCAAATGGCACTTAGTTCATATCTTTAAGTTCGATCATTGACAAGGTTCAAAGAAAGGGAGAGGAAAAAAGAAACATCATTAGTTTCATCATGATCTATTCTCAATTCTTGTAGTATAGTTTAACCACCATGTTCGGGATGGATTGGTGTGGCCCCCCTACGCTCATCTACCTGAGACTATCCCTTCGCCCATAGGTCCTGGCACAAGGTTAGAATTCTAGCTCTTTCAGAGTGGTATCTCATTGATGGCTCGGCCCCCATGGAAAGGAGGCCTTCTTCGCCCTCCACCTAAGCTGTGCAGGAAAAGCCCAAAGCCAATCCCAGGGAACAATTAAGCTTCAATCGATCTTTCTATGTAGGTGGAGGTAGTTTGCAACTTCACAGACATGTCTATTTCACCGAGCCTCTCTCCGAGACAGTGCCCAGATCGTTACGCCTCTCGTGCTCAGGAAGGTCAGAACAGAAAATCCTTCAAGTCCCAAAGCGGATACGCTTTCAGTTACCTTTCCTTTCGCGGATTCGTCTTCCTTTACTATAAAGTGAGGCACTTATTGACTCCTCAGACATTCACTCTGTCAGTTGCTTCTGTCTTCTCCCTCAAGCGCATTCTATAAGAACTTCCTAATGCTAAGCCACACCTGAAGGCGGAAGATTTTGCTCATTTTCTTTTTAGGCCTTAGCACTAGACTATTATGACTATCTTATTATAAGACAGTCTGAGGGTCGGGTCAAGCCTGTCTATTTACGAATCGGATGTGGGAATTTTACAAGTCCTATGGCAAGTTGAGAGGGAAGTAACAATAGTAAAAGGCATTCCTTTGAAAGCAATGCAGGGTTAGCCAGTTCAACCGAGCCAGCAGAAAAAGTAGACCTATATTCTCTAGCAGTCTTTCTTTCAGTTCCATTCCCCCTGCTAACCTTAATGGGACAGGGATACTAACAGGGAAGAGGGCGTTAAGTAATCGATATGAATCGCTTTACAAAGCTCTTTATTTCCCTAAAAGGAGAAAAGAGTGGAGTAAGGGAAGCATTAAGAAAAGCTACAGCACATGAAGAGCATAAGGAGAGGATGAAGGCTTAGTTAGTGCCTGGGGAAAGGCTGAGGTATGATAACGAGAGCAAGAAAACTCCTGCGCTTACGCTTGCTATTCCAAATTGGAATGGAGAATGACTTCGGGACAAAAATAAAAGAGAAAGAAAAAGCCTTCTTCTTCTCAATACCAATACCTAAAGCTCACTAAACTTGAGCTATCGTAATTTGCATTTTTGCAATCGCTCTCCCCTTTCCCTATCGGTGGAGCAACTGCGTACCTATATAGAGCTTTCTAATGCATTTTCTAGACATCATATGATCGTTCTTTCTTAAACGTAGTTTTATCCGTAACAAGATGCCTATTCTCTTTAGGGATACGTAGCTTAGCATACCTGGCAAGATACTTTAGCCAAGGTATAGATCGGGAGTACTTACTCATAGGTTGCTTGACTTCATGCCTATCACATCACAGCTTACACCTTTAAAGGCAAAAGCCCGGCCTCCCACTCCAGCATCTGCTCTCTAGTTAAGTAAGGTGAAAACATCGATTGAATTAGTAGAAAACTGCCTTAGTTAGAAGGTAAGATGGTCCTAGAGGCAAAGCCTTGTATTCAATTGCAATTCTCCCCTCTATAATTGGAGCTTCAGCAATTTTTTTAGTCAGGCCAGTGACCCTCTAGAGGGATTACGTAGTTACAAAAGAAAAGCCCTTCCTTAGAAGTATAAACCAAGGCATTCTATTTCTAGTACTCAAATCGAAAGGCTAGTCTTCTTTTCTACATTCTACAGGCCCAGCTTCTTCTGAGAAGTTCGGCAGCAAGAAAGTCTATTCCCTTGGATTCTATTTGGATTCCTTACCACCGGGGATTCCCCTATCCTCACTGTAGGAACAGTAGGAACATACTGAGGCTAAAGAAGCCGCAGTCTTTGTGTAAGTTGCTATTGAACTCAGCCCCTAGTAACATACTAAAGAATCATGTCCTGAGGACTAAAGAAAAGGTGCCTTGGCATCGAATCCGAAACTTTGAAATAAAGGCCTCTGAGAATTTCTTCTTTTAGAAGCTAGGAGATCTTTAGTGTATTCTCTGCAACCCTCACCACTTCGTCAGCAGGTGATAACTACCATCTTTTTAGGTTATTAAACCATCAGGACATAATGATTTTAGCGGACAATATAACGTAATCTATCAATTGTTGAGCTAAACCAGCCTTTTACCCTAAAGAATAACTAGATTTAGGTATTTCTTGCTTTCAGGGGCATAGCTGCCGTGATCTTTCCTATAGACTCAAGAGAAGCTGTAGGCCCTTACTGAGCTAATTCAGTAAGCTATTCAAGCTCCTAGACTTCCGTCTGCCTAGTCCTGTCCTCAATAGATGACTTCTGCTTTAGGACTTTTCGGTGATTAATCGATCTATCTTAGTTATGACCGGAGACAGATCGGGACGAGCTGCATCCTATTAAGATTTAGATATTTAGTTAGGGCAGAAAGCTACCTATCTTCTTCTGTCCTTATCTTCAATGCTAAATTTCGGAAGTTACTTTGAAACATCAACATCATCAAATTCAGCTACTTCCGAATCCCTGTGATGAACTGAAACTGAGTCTGATTCCACTTTTTTCCTTTCGTTTAGCAAGTAATTCATCTATCTATTTGACTCTCTCAGTTGGTTAGCTAGTGTCATTGTCCTTGTGCTTGGGTAATTAGTTACTGCTGGACCCTCTACATAATCATTGATTATTTACATCTCCGTAATCGAACCTGCCATCCACACTGCCTCTTCCCCTGTTGATAACCTGGCCTTGGAACTGGCCAATGTATGCTCTCTCCACTAAGCTTTGATCTACGCGCACTAGTTTTCTCGGTGACTAATGCCCTTCTGCTGGTCTTTCGTCCATTGCCTATGATCTTTGGTAAGTAGTCTATAGTTCACTTTCATCGATGGCCTGCCCCGCTCTCTTTTCAACTTAGTTATTAGTACTTCGGAGTGGTGCATACTCTCCTGCTGGCTATTGAATTAATCTTATGCTTGTCAGGTCCACTCCTCTGTCTTCTCTTGCCTATCGTCCACTTCGGTAAATCCAACCTCAGAAAGATGATCTCTTCCACTAACCTCTTCCCATGAATGTCCGGAGTCCCTATCTAATAGTCACCCCCTCCCTTACTGACTAAGGCTAAGGTCGTCTCAACCAAAGGGGCAAGAAGTTCTCACATGATTAGACGTTTGAATATTCGCTCAGTACTTGAACCTTCGATCACTCGGATTCGTCGTTCACCTTCTCAAACCAACGAAGCCTACTCGACCTTCGTATTCCCTGCCCCCATATCTGAATGAAGGAAAGTAATAGCTAGAAAAAGAGGCTATTCCATCGTTGACATAAGATGAACCGAGGAATCCAACCAAATATGAATGAATAGGCATGTGGGAACAACATTGCTTGCATTGATTCAATTAATTTGAAGCGGCGGTTATACTATACATACATAGTTTTCACTAGGGGTTTTTACCGAATTATTCACAAGCCCGTCAGAAGCAAGCTCAGCAGAAAGCCACTCTTCCAGAGTCTCGTCTATCGTCTGCTTAGGCGAGTATTTAATAGCCTTTAAGTCTTCCTGTGAGTTAGGCCTAATACTCTACTATATAGGATAGGCTAGGCTCCTTCCTCTGTTCTTTTTAATATACACTAAACCGAAAGTCTTGGTTTCAATGACTCCCAAGCCATGACCTATTTGATCCTTCAGAACCAGCTTCAACATTGAGTAAAGAAAAGAAGAATTCACTATTGGATCCTTCGGCCGTGTGGACATCAAAATATTCACTTTCATGAGCAGGAGCTAGAGTTTAGGAATCAGGTATAGGTGCTGTCCATTCCATAGACGAGAGACCTGCTGACCCACTAGTGGTTTTTGTTGGTAATAGACAACAGGTTCAAGAACTTAGAGCAGGGTTATTTAGTTATTTATCCATAGAGAAAAGGTGACTTCCCTACTCACTTGCTTTTACAGAAGAAGGACAACTGCTTTCGTAATGCCCACCCGGGAATCACTGAACTTCATGTGCATGTAGAGTTGGGAAGTTATTCTTATAACAAGGAAGGGCGGTCTTTCCAAATGGCGTGAATGCAAATAAAAAACATCTCCTGGATAATCTTCACGGCCGGGCGGTCTTCGTAATAGAAGAGAGATTTGGCGATAAGTTTGTGCTTGTTTGGAGGGATCATCATAAATGATTAAAGTGTGTTGTTCACGATACATAAAATATTCAGATAGAGCTGCTCTTGTATAAGGACCAAGGTATTGCAATGTAGCAGGGGAATCCGCCCTTTCGGTTACCACAATAGTCTATTCCATCGCTCCCCCTTTCCTGTAAAGTAGTTACTACCTGGACCACAAAAGATGCTTTTTGCCCAATAGCTACATAAACACATATTACATTTGGACCTTCTTGATTGAGAATCCTATCAGTGGCTACTGCTGTTTTACCAGTCTGTCTGTCCCCAATAATGAATTCTTGCTGACCACGTCCTATGAAGGATCAATCAATAGCAATAAGCCCGGTTTCAAGAGGTTCATATACGGAACGACGCGAAATAATACCCAGGGAGGGAGATTCAATTAATCAAAATTCAGAAGCTCGACAGACCCATTCGAAAAATAGGGAGGTGATGACGTGGGCAAAGATGAAGCTGACGAATAGGCAACAGGCTGAGCGGTGGCTGGAAAAGTTCTAAATGACACGGCAGCAGGTTGGAGCGGCGACGAAAATACAAGAGGCCCAGGTGGAGTGCTTAGATGAGGTGCATGGCTTCCAGTTCTAACTCCATTAGCCGGTGATTGTAAATTGGGGTCTTGATAGACTGAGAAGGAATCTAGCTCGGTTGTACAATTGGTGGAGGAAATATGGGACCTGTTGATGACGGGAAAGGAGGAGGACTAAATACTGTGTCTGGGCGAGGTGACTGAGTCCCTTGTTGAGAGGGTGGAATGGTGACAGAGTATCCAACTGAGGATTCAGGTTGCTTTGCCATCAAAATGGCATCAAAGACCAGCCTTTCAAGAATTTCAAAAAAAAAACTAAAAACAAAGCCAAGAACCTAGAGGATTGAAAATTTGAAAGAGGCGAAGCCCTCACAAGTCACATCCAAGATCTCCTCGGAGACTAAGAATCGATCGCACCCAAGTCAGAATTAATCGAGATGGGGCCTTTGATCCAGAATGATTAGTCTGATGAAAAATAATGAAAGGGAAAGCTAATATTTTGGCATCAAAAAAGTGAAGATCGCCATGAATTGTATCCTTTGAGGGTCTCAGAGAGGGGGCAAGGACAAGAGTAAGTCAAATTAAAAACTAGACTTTGTCTTGCAAACTGACTTCAGCCATAGTGAATAGGGGAAGCTGCTCACTTTGATAGCCCTACCCTAGTGTTTGCACTCAAGTAGAGTAGACGGCACGCATCGCCAAGCATACCGCCCGAGGTTAAGGGTTCATTAGCGAATGGAGTTAGGCCCATTTCATAGCCTAGTTTTAAGCAGAAGAGAACCATCCTAGTCCAGAGCAGTACTTCTCTTATGGGATCGAGGCAGGACAAGCAGCCCGCTTCGCTTCCTCAATTGCTCAAGGAACAAGATTAAATAATGCTTTTGTGGAACGTCTTCTGGCGAGGCTTTGGGATTAAACTAATATCTTTCTATTTGAAGTAGTGTGTAGTATGCCTTCAATTCAACAAGCATACACTGGCCAGAATAGTACTGAGATTTCCGTCTTTGTTTAGCTGACTCGCTCGAGATATCCTCGCATCATTCCGGCATTTCACCGTAAGAGGATTCTTAAACGTGATTCCAATAGTGATTTGCTTGTCTAGTGGTACTTGTCGCCTTTCTCCGAAGGCTATTGAATTAGCTAAACCACGTGGGTGACGGTTGTCCATGGATGTCCCTTGGGCCTATTATTCATCGGATACGAGAGCAGGAAGAGCTTGTATTCCATCAACACAAGTTATTCCAGCAACAACTCTTACTGTAACAGAACTAGGACCGTCAACTCCAACTGTCCTTATAGATAGGCGAAAGCCACCTCCTCGATAGATTACGGAACTACCCAGCTTCTCTTAATGCCAAGTAGTAGAAAAATTGCTTTCCCGAGCTGGCTTTATCGAGTCAACGGGGTAACAAGCGGAACCTTACGCAAAGACATACCCGGCATACTAGGATGAATCATCTAAGTTCCCCGCCATCTTGATTGATGAGCTCGAACAGCCAGTTGATGGCAATGAATGGGTGAAGCAGGGAAGGCTCTGACTTTGAAGCCCGGGCTCTGGCAATAAACATAAAGAGATGATCAAGAAAGTCACGATTGTCTGTCCCTTCCTCAAAGCAAGGAGCAGAACCCTATGATGACTCACTTTTGGTTGAACCTGATCTGAGATCTCTCCCGTCTTCAAAAAACAAGCAATGAAGACAACTCTCACCTTCGATTGATAGATGAAGAGCCCCGCCAAACCAATGAAAGTTGAGAAAGATTTGGCATCTTAAAAGGCAGCTAAGAGCGCATCTGGTCTTTCACAACACACTGGGGATATTCTCATGGACGCCAGCTGGAGAGGCTCTTAATAGTTTGTTCCGATATGTCTGTCTGCAAAGCATCATCTTCATCTCTTTCATCGCACGTAGGCTCAACATCCAAGTCAGCGTAACAAGGTCCAAACTATTATGGTTGGATAAACCAACTTGATATGTTAAAATATTCCATCGGCATCCTTGGTATAGTGATAGAATAATATTAGGCACATCAAGCCTAACTAAGCCTTCTTCTATCTTTATAGATCGGTGTATGATAAAGATATATATGGTCTAATAGCTCCCTCAAGCTTCGTGTAGTTCCTCCCCTTTAGCTTTGACCGAAGATGACTTAGTAGAAGATAAAGCCTTGGTTTGGTAAAGACATCTGCCTATTGGTACATGCTGGAAACATAGTATACCCGAACTTCACCACGCGACACTCTCACCGGGTAAATCTGGAGAAGAGGAACTTCAACTAAGAAAGAATAAGAATAAAAAGAATTGCATAAGTAAGGTAGTCGCTTTTTTTTTTGGTATACTGCTCCGCTCGCAGAGCGAATGAACATAAGTCAACCCGAATATGAGGAGGAAAGTCAGATCGTTATCCAATCTTTATCGTCGAATCCCCAAATGTGCATCTTCGAGTGTTTCAGCCGATCCCCAATCTCCCATTATCAATATTTTGGATGCTCAAGCCGGTACAGGTACAAAAGTGGCTACAACGGAGTAGCTTACTCCTGAGATGGATTTACCGATTGAACTAGATTTACCCGCCTTTTTCACCCAAGCGGATTTTCCGGTGCTACCGAGTTTTGAGCAGACTACGGATCTATTCGACGATATTTTTGATAATATATGTTAACAAATAATAGCTATAGTCCAACCATTTCCTGAATTTCAACGGTGGGATTTGTATTTTTTGGACGAAGTTATTTCATTGTCCCTTTTTTCCCTGATGGATGAATATTATTTTTCCATTGAATGCCTCCAAGGCATATACTTAGATTTAATCACCAATGGTGCTTCTTCAGACTTTTTAACCTTTTTCTTAATTATTGAATTGAAGTTATATAAAAAATGAACTGACAAAGCGTCTGTTCACGGAGGCTGTTGTAGTTTTCATAGTTGCAATAATTCCTTTCTCACGATTGGGTTGGTGTTCAGTGTACCGCTTGTGACGCCTATGCTGTGCATGAACATCTTAATGTCCAAGATAAAAAGAACGAGGGGAAGAATCGACAAGCCGGGTGTTCTTGAAGAGAAAATCGTGATGGAAAAAGCGTGAGGAGAATTATAAACTCGAGATGTTAGAAGGTGCAAAATCAATAGATGCATGAGCTGCTACAATTGCTTCAGTGGGAGCTGCTATCGGTATTGGAAACGTCCTTAGTTCCTTGATTCATTTCGTGGCACAAAATCCATCATTGGCAAAAACATTATTTGGTTATGCCATTTTGGGCTTTGCTCTAACCGAAGCTATTGCATCGTTTGCCCCAATGATGGCCTTTTTGATCTCATTTGTATTCCAAGTCCGTTAGTAAGAGTTTACGGTGGGTGGGTAAGCAGAAGGGGATCCCTGTGGTTAGACTAACTGGCCGAGAAGGTTAGCGAGGTTCCTGCTATGGTGAAGTGAAAGATCTTTCACTATAGTGGGAAGAAGACAGGTGGGAGCGAGCGGAGCGAGAGCAAAGCAAGCTCTAGTGGTGGGTTGTCTTCGCGGCCCCATTTCATCGACATGGTCAAAAGAAATGGATGTTGTAAATGCACAAGTGAAACACGAATGAGTATAGGTTCTGGGGGATGTAATTTCGATCTAAACCCGGAAACCTATATCTTTATATACGAAATTACTTCGTCCTTGTTTTAGCCCTTTTTCGTTTGTGCATCTTTCTCCCATGCTTTCTGTTGGTCAACAACCAACCAAAGTGCTCTATACTTCTTCACTACTCATACAGGCTTGACGGAGTTAAGCTGTATTGAGGGAATTGTTTTGTCTTAATCAATCAAGAATGTTATATATTTCAGGAGCTAGATTAGTTGGCGATGAACAAGTAAGAATTGCCTCAACCAAAATTGATGGAATTGGACCTAAAAAAGCCATTCAGGTTTGGTATCGATTAGGTATCAGTGGAAACATAAAGATAAAAGAATTAACTAAGTATCAAATCGACCAAATTGAACAAATGATAGATCAAGATCATGTTGTTCATTGGGAATTGAAGAGGGGAGAACGAGCAGACATCGAACGATTAATTTCAATTTCTTGTTATCGTGGAATTCGTCATCAAGATAGATCGCCCTTACGCGGTCAACGAACTCATACTAATGCTAGGACTTGTTGCAAGCTAATTTGGAAATGAAAGAAGTCTACAGAAAACCCTTGGTACTTGTCTGATCAATCACACTGATAGCTTCAATAGTTCACTGAGATTTTTGTGAATGATCGTGACAACTCTTCAAATCCTATTAAGTCTGATTAGATATGTCACTGAAACAAAGTGATTCCATTCTGTCTCTGTTTTCTTTTTGGATTCCGAGGATAAGCCGGCTGATCCTAACATCATTTATGAGGAGCCGCACGACGAAGCCTCCTCCTCAGATAAAGATGTCTCCGACGCTACTCTCCCGGCAAGAACAACTTTTTCTATTGTGATTTTTTTGGCGAGTTCGGTCAGGAGGGACAAAAGAGAGATGCTTTCTATCAGTCAAAAGCGGATATCGCCCCCCATGCTCCCACGGTCAACTTACCGAGGAATAGAAAGTAAGGACACGGGGCCAGAGCAAGTGGGGTTGGGGTATAGAGCCGTAAGCGCGGTGGGGGTCACAGAGGACGTGCTCGTACGGTTCATAGAAGGATATGAAAAAGTACTTATTTGTTGGGAACTTTCACTCCTCTATATTCGAAATATGCCTCTCTAGGTGCATTACGATGTGCAGCTCAAATGGTCCCTTATGAAGTCTCTATTGGTCTTGTTTGTAAGGCCCCGTAAAATTTTTGTGCATAAAACCTAGTAGCTATTTGTAAGGCCCTATTTGTTTGATCAAGCCTTGAAGAAATTAGATGACCCTTCTACTCCTAGTAACTGTCATCTTGTTCAAGTTGTTTCCCTCTTAGTATTAGTAAAGTCTCCTTCGTTTTGTAATGAGATAAATGTGTCACTTGAACCTTTCTTGATAAATGAAATCCTTATAAAGATTCATGTGTTAAATAAGCAACTAATAGTGAGTGTGGATTGGTAATGGGTTGTTTGTGTGTACATAGTGTATTAAAATGATTAAATAAGGAAAGAACTCATTGAAGTGACTAGTTTATGTGCAATAGTAACAATGTGATAGAATATGTGCATTTGTTGAGGCAAGAAAGTATATATGAGTTGTGGAAAGTGTTGTAGTTGTATATTGTTGTTTGGTAATGTGTTTCGGGGGCCCTCTGGCAGGTGGATATGTCCATCATACAAAGGAAACTCTGGCGAAATTTTTTCTAAAGTATAAGAGTTAGTAAAATATTTTGATAGTTTGCATATCATGTCTTTCAAAACCAATTTATTTTCAAAGTCCTCATTCGAGGATGAATGATCTTTAAGAGGGGGAGGATGTAAGGCCCCGTAAAATTTTTGTGCATAAACCCTAGTAGCTATTGTGTCGTGGTTCGGACCCTTGGTAGTGATTTAAGTTTCAAAAATGTAGAGAATTAATTTTTCCGAAAAATGTCAATTCTGCGGTCAAGAATGCGACCGCAGATCCGCTATGCGGACCGCATTCTTGTCGCAGACCTTAACAGAAGACTCCCAAAAATCATGTTGAAAATGCAGTCGATATGCGATCGCATAATGAATCTGCGGTGCACTTTGCGACCGTAGATCAAGAATGCGGACCGCATATTGGTCGCATTCTGTAAAAGAACTTGAGTAATTTTTGAGGCCATTATGCGGTAACTATGCGGACCGCATGTTGATTCTGCGGTCGCAAAGTGCACCGCAGATTCGCCCCGCCCCAGATTTTGTAACATTTTGACCCGACCTCTTTTTTTAATATAACACCTTTCCCCTTCATTTTTATCATATCATCTTACCAAAATTAGAGAGAGAAGAGAGGGGTTTTAGAGAGAGAAGTCTTTCATCCTCAAGGATTATTCCAAACATCTAGTCCAAAGGAATCTAGGGCAAGGATTCAACTTCCCCAATCTTTTCAAGGTAAAAACCCTAGCTATTTTCCCAATTTTTCAGTTTTAAATTGGGTAAAGAGAGGTTTGCATATAATAGCTTTTGAAAATAGAATTTTACACTCATGCATGATTATTGAACTTGATTTTTAGTAAAAAGAATTGATTAGAAGTAAGAGTCTTCAAGAACCAGGTTGGCAAGAGTAAGATAGCTTGGGTAAGCATAAAGTAGGAAGTTAACGGAAGAGAACTCGATACCAGGTATGTATGGCTAATTTTGATTCTTGTAAAATCGCCCAAATGTGTGCGAATTGTTTTGGCATGTGTTAAATTGAGAAATTGTACGTAATTCTTTGATTTCCTTGTTGAGCATTCGATTGATGTTGAACTACGCGTGGTGTGGTATGAAATATGAATTGAAAGATAAAATGGTAATCGAGATTGGTAAAGAATTGGGAACAACCATTGTGATGGCATATTTGGCTATATGTGGAAGGAATTTGAAACACTTGAATTTTGGTAAATTGTTAAATATGATTATGTGGGCATTCTTGATTTTGGGACACATGTGACTTGGTTTTGATATTGGCTTGAGAAGTAAGTGAGAACATGAACCAATGTGTAAGTTGCTTATTTGAACTTGTTGTAATTGTGTGTAGCACCTTATCTATTGTTTGTGCTTGTTGTGTTTGAAAACTGTACGGTGGGATCGGGTTGCGCGCCGCAACATGAAGAAATAAGGTATGGGTTGGGGTGATAAGGGTGGCTGAGGTAATAAGGGTGGTCAGGGGTAATAAGGGTGGAAAGCGATCGAAATCGCTATTGAGAATTGATACAAAATCTTTAATATGAAATTGTGAAAGGAGACAGCAGGAGAGTTTGCAACCTGGGGGGCACTGATTGCCCCTATGTTTGACTACTTGCAATATATGTGGTTGATTGGTTGTTGTTCTACTTGGTGACCTTAAACATGCTTGTGTTGAGGTTTATCTGAAATGAGTAAAAGCTTGGAAACATGGTTAGTTAGCTTAATTTATTTCTTGATGTAATCTGTTGGGTGTCTTAACATTGTGATTCTTGTTTAACGGCTTGAGTTTACTTGGGACAAAGTTAGTCCATACATACCAGTACAATTCAAGTGTACTGACGTCCCTTTTGCCGGGGATGCTACATTCGTGTTATGATTGTAGGTGGATTCTGTAGCAGGCACTTCAGCACATCGGCAGTAGTATCCTTCATCCTCCACTGCCCGTTTTGGTGAGCCCCTTTCTTCCTCGGGGCCCTATGTGGTTCACTCCACTTTCGTTTAGATTTCATTTTGGTTTGTAAGGTATAGTCGGAGCCTTGTTACCGGCAAGTATTGTATTCCCTTTTTGTATCCTAGAGGCTCCATAGACATGTAAACTGTGGGATTTCAGTCTTATGTATATACATGATGTATGTCGGGCGTTGTAAAAACTACAAACTTGTTAATGAATCACTCGTATGGTTTGTTTGCTTATTGTAAAATCATTCATGGTTAGTCAGATATTTGGTTAATGAGAAACAATCAACACAGGGGTAACGCGTTGGAATGAAAGTCACTCAGGTCCTCTTGACTGGGGCAACCCGGTCAGGCGCCGGTCATGTCCCTCGATTTTGGGGCATGACATTATTCTTATTGTGCGCCTTGTGAGCGCATTTGGATCCGCAAAGGCAATCGCTCGGATGTTCCCCTAACCTAACCCGTGAACGGATCGGAGGGAACTGCAGCATGGGGAATGTTCGTGTCTCGTCGCAAGGCTCATTTTGAGTTGTGGGTCATAAGGCGGGTAGCTTTATCTGATCAAGGGCCGGGGCACAAGGGTCCTAGTACTATCCAGGTGCAAAAAACATCGGAGGTGACTGCAATGAGAAAAAATCTCACTCACGGGCCTAAACGACGAGCAAACACTCGAACGTGAGAGCGAGGGATCACACACCGAAAGGATGAGCTCAAAGGGGGGAGGGAGGGAAGAACCATGCTTTCAGAGACCAAACCCAACCCGGTCCGAGTCTTATCTGAACTGCGAGAATAACTGACTAAGTCGTGCCATAAGGGGTCAATCTCCAAATGGGACGGGGCCGAGCCTTTAGGTTGTTTAAGTAGGTTGGGTGACAGATCGGCCATAGGAGTACTCCGGGATATAAACCAGGGCAACAAAAGTGGAACATACGATGATGCCGCCCGTTTTCATTTCGTGGAAGTCCTCGACAGAGGAAAGGGCTGTAGGTGATGGCACGTTCTGCTTCTTATGACGAGAGGAGCATCGAAATCCTTTCTATTGGTTCTTGTGTGGCAGCTAGTATAGATGATGAAAGGCGGGCCGCTTTTTCGGAACCTATTCTCTTAATAGGCGGCAAAGCGAAATAGGAAAGGAGCCGAGCTGACTGATGAGTGCCTTTTTAGCCTTTATTTAAAAGGCACTCATGTAGAGCTAACATGGCTGGCTACATATAAGTATAGCCAAATCAAGATAAGATGGGACTGCCGCTCAGAGGCCGCAGCCGGACTACCATAGGAAAGCCCGCCCCCGCTAGCTAACATAGAAGGAGATTCCCGGATAGCAGCAGTCTCTATGTGAATCTCTTCCCGACCGGCCAGGCCGAATCGGGGCACCACTTGGGATGGGAATGGCTCAGCCCACATGCATTATTTGATGAAAGCACTCCAGTTGCCTCCGATGATTGGTTTGTCAACCACGCTTTCTCTCCCTCAAAACAATGCTCTGAACACGAAAGTGTGCAGTTCCGCCCCCTTCTCCCATGCTGAGTCACAGGCAGCTCCTCGGAAAGCACGGACGATCCACATGCAGGGAAACTTGCACGTGTGGTTCTGGCCTATGACCCTAGTATACTGTACTAATATGTGTAGTTTCCCGTAATTCGAGTGAGATTGTCATGGCGCAAAAGCAGATATGGTCCGGTATTCCCTTGTTCCCTGTATTGGTTATGTTCTTTATATCTCCTCTAGCAGAAACTAATCGAGCTCCGTTTGATCTCCCAGAAGTGGAAGGTGAATCAGTTGCAGGCTATAATGTAGAATATGCGCGGGATGCGATCCTTAATAGTTCACTGTTGGCGGAAGCCAATGTCCCGGCGTCTCGGGGACTCATTCTGACTTAAACAAGGGGCGGGTCTTTACCAACTTCCAAATATTCTATTTTAGGGAAGCCAAAAATGGTGAGCGCCTAGCGCGAAAGGTTGCTTTACTAAGTAAGATAAGGCAAGAAGCAAGGGCGCAACAGCTGCATGAAGTTGCTTCTTATCGCATTCGTTTTCTTTCTCATTAGTACTTGACTAATAAGATAGAAAGAGCCTTTCTTGCTTGTTTAGTAAAGTCTCGCTTTTTGATAGGAGTAGGTGCTTGCTAGGGCAGGGCACTTTTCATTCTTCATTCGAAACTAACAAGTGTCGGGTCGGAGATTTCTGCCTTGTTATCAAAAAGGGAGTTGGGTAAAGCAAACTCTCTCCTTGGAGGAGCACGGGCTTAGTCAAGTATAACCGGGTTGTGCTGCTTGATGCTCCGATCGAAAACAAATCAGTGGGGCCATGCCGGAACGACTGAATATGCATTAGAAAGGTCAATCCCTCCCCTACGACACCAAAAAAGCCTGGCCGAACTTCTAAACCGCTCGCTTCCATTGAACAATATCGTGGCAATATAGACCTAAGCGGTCATATTGGATACATGGGAACCATCACAAGTACAACCGGCCTATATATATTTGAACGAAAATGCCGTGTCGTCTAGTGGAGCCTAGAAGAAGGAGACTCGCGTAGACAGCTGACTCCTTTTCAATAGAAAAGAATAGCCAAACCAACCCAGCTGGCTGGTCAATCTCAAAGATCTTATCGACCGGCAAACCGGAGACGGACAACCACGATCCCGACCTTACCAGCACCGTAGGTGTACTAATCATTGAACCCATAAAACCAACTTTCTTTTCTGACAAAATAAACCAACCCTAAGTGGTCACGACATCTTGTTGATATTGATTGAGGAGTTTGATGGAGTTTAGCTGACTGAATCCATCCATAAACGTAGACCGCGGTAACCTTTGTAACCAAAGTGTCACGACAACATCCAAAGGTGACCTTTGGATTCTTTAGTAGGGGTGCAAGGAGGAGCACGTAGGAATGCCGACCACTACATAAGCCACTAGTGGTTGAGAGAAAGCGAGCAGCACCTTGTATAGGTTGGGCGGAGCTTAAAGAAGCAAGCCCGTATCAGAGAAAGCCATTGCACGCTAGCCTAGCTAGCTAAAGTTTTTCAGCTGGCTGTTATGTTAGTTGTAGCGCGCCTTCCCTCCTTCTCTCACTTTGGAAAGATTTTTCAGTATTTTCTTATGATGATTTGGTCGAGAGAGTACGATACATCGGTGTAAAAGATTTCCTTTTTATGTGAGCTTGGTTTACTTGACCGAAGGGTGCAGTAGAACCTGAAGGAGAGGAATAAATACTTGGTCTATAATTTTTACAAAAGGAGGACCGCTATTGGGAAATATCTTCCTCCTCTTGGTCTCCATCAAAGAAGATGACGTCCGGGGCTTCCTCTTTCCCTTTAAAATAAAACCGGTGAAGTCCATCCTAAAATTCAAAATCTACATCCAACACCAGAGGCTCCTGATGAGAACAAATTGTATGGCGTTGAAAGAAACCCTTAAGAAAGATGTCCCTCGCTGCAAAACATATTTTCGATAGATGGCAAGCCCCTCTTTGACTTTGATATAGAACACATAAAGGGAGAGTCACAGTCTCTTTTATTTCCTAACAATAAATTTTTTTTTTGAAAGGCCAGTAACAATGCGATATTCCATAGATAAGCAAGAAACTAAAGCCTCTCTTTTTATTTATGATGTACCGGCTTGAATTCACTTTCACTTTTGGAAAGGATTTCTTTCTCCTCAAAGTAGGTATTGGCTCCGCAGCACGAACAGGTCGAGATGCGACGTCGATCACATCGGGTGGGGCCATTCTCCCATAGCAGAGCTTGAAGCAAGGGTCAGAACTTTAGGCGGGGGCCTCTGTCGATAGAGCTAAAGAAGTCATTAATTAATCCACCCTCGACATACTAAGTAAAACGGCTGATACAACTACAAAAAAATACAGACATAAACATCAAAAATACCGGACAGAGTGCCCGCTCTAAAATAGTGCCCTCTAGCATTCGTCCTTCAAACTACCCATCAATCATCCAATACAACTAACTATTCATAAAAGGGAAATGAATTAAATAAATCAGCTTCAACAGAAAAGTCCCAATTATAGTTTAAAAGGATAGGAGTAAGTAAAAGGACAGTGAGACTGAAAAAAATTCGTTTCAAAAGAGAGAAAAACAAAGCTGACGTTCGTTCTCTTCCTCTGTGCATCTCTGTGATGGGGCTCATCATAAGCTTTTTTTTATCAAGCTTTGAATAAGCCCTTTTTATCATCTTCTTCGTGTTCTATTGATCAGAAGCATCTAGTAGCGCCTCACCGGTTCCATATTCTAACACAAAATGGCCAAAGAATCAATTAGTAATATGCATTCTATTGCCAAAAAACCTTATCTTCTCCTCTTGGTAAAGAGAGCATCCATTTGGAGTTCGACAAAGTGAAAGAATCGATTCGATCATTCAAATCAGATAGCATTTATCTACGCTAGGATATGACCTACATGAACTTATTTCTTCTCTTATGATATTTCTAATAGCGAGAAAGATAAATAATGGGGAATAGAATCCAAGTGTTGATTACCAGCTTCTACTCTTGTGAAAGGTGGGCCTGACCACTTCCTTTCTATTTAGAAAGTGAAAGTCCTTGCTGGTGTGACAGTATGAGTAGACGGTGCTCTTCTCTTTTCGGGTTCATAATCGGTGCTATTGAATCTGCAGTTAAGGGAATATCGCCAGTTCTTTGAAAAAGAGTTCCGCTCACTTCATCCATCTCCTTTCAGTCGAGTCACTTCGTCCCTTTGAGAGAGGTTTAGCCTAGCCTTTAGGTCCCATAAAAATGGAGCTTACCGGTTTATAGAATTGAGAAATAGATGTCCTACCAAGGCTATATGGAATAGAATGAAGGGTTAGGGTTCTTGCGGGAAGAAGGACAAACCGGGCCCCTAGTGGTCCTTATCTTATCACGCCACACATGGAGACATCTCAAATAAGTAAATTAGTTTGGGAAGACGGGGGAAAAACATCCATCATTTAGGTTTCTGAGTAGCTAAAGTCAAGATAGAATAGGTCATCACATCCTGGGGTTGAAGAATGAGCAGCTCTAAAAAGGAAATGGCATGCAGGAAGGAGAGTAGTAACGTCGTATTATCCATCCGAAGCAGTAGCAGGCCAGGCACTGGTCTTTCTATCTTTTGGTTGTTCCTAGAAGGAATTTCTGATCTTTTGAAATAATAGTTGTGGCACTCTCTTTCTTCCATAGGTAAGGAACTTATCCTTAGACATTTGGAGCTTTGGCTTTGGTTTGGACCTGTACTGGTCCGAGACGTGAGAGCACCAGGTTGGAAGATACTGATTCGAGAGGACCTGGAAAAATGTTAGTAAGAAGGAAGCTGGTTTGCTAGGTTGTAGATCTTCTCCCTTATTCTTTATAGAGGGATCCCCTAAATTAAAATAAGATCCTTCTACGCTCCGTCAAAAGCCTAATTGAAACAAATCAGCTCTTACTGTTCTCCGGTCTTTGCTCTTGAAGATCCGCTCTTGAGAACCTCTACCTCTTTCTTCAAAGCCTCATTCGAAGCCTGTCAGTCTTACATACAGTATATTACCCGCAAGTTCATCTTCTTTGATAGGATATTAGATTAGTCAGCAATCCAAGTTCTAGCTGGTTCTCAAACTTCAGAGGTGGCCTTACTTCCTTTTTAAAGCAGACATGTGGACATAAAAAAGAATGAAATTTATAGAATAGAGGAAGATTAATGTGCAGCTGATTCTATACCAGCCGATTCAATTGTTTAGCTACTTCGAAAAAACTTACTATTATGGCTATATAAGGGGACCGACTTCCCCTTTTTCAATCATCTCCTACCTTTAGGTAGGCCCACTACTGAATACCCTCAATCGAAAGGTCAAAAAGATTATATAACCCCATAGTATGAAGAGCTGCTCGGGGGATCGCACCCCTTGGCCTAGGGTATACATTCAGATCTGGAGGCATACCTAATTAACGATAAGATCAGAGATCTCCTCTCTCCTTCAGAACGTCTACCTCTACTTCCTTTCCTCTCATAAACAGCCTTCAAGCAAGGAGAATGAGATAAAGAAGAAAATTCTCAAATTCCCACAAATTGTTTGAATAAGCATTCCTTAGAGAGGGAATGTCGGATGAGACACTATTTGGCCTTCTTTCAGGAGTTGTAGATAGTGTCACCTTTAGCTGGTAGCTAGCAAAGAAGTAATCCCCTATCAACGTATACAGTTAAGGACAAATCGAGATTTTACCCATAGCTTCTGTCCATGAATCTTCTTTTGCTTGGTTACGAGACTAGAGCGAATCTTCTCTTGTGTTACGGTCTAATATATGTGTCAAAGAGCGGATTCTCTTGAAGCGGATACGGGGCATTCCCCTGAGCCTATTGATTCAATTCCTAGCAAGTCCTGACTCTCTCCTTGACTTAAAACATAGCCTATGATGATTCTCAATTCTTTTTTTTTTAAACTTCAGTAGGCTCCCCCTTCTTTGGTGATAAGGCTCATCAGTAGATTGACTACGAGTCCGAAGAGTCTTACTATAGGGGTTACCACTCCTGCAAGACTGATTTGGGTTCCAAAGTTATTATAAGGGCGGGAGGGCGAGAGGAGAAAGCTACTACTATCGGGCGAGATGTTAGTGGAAAAGAATAGGGTTCAGAGGAGAGGTCACAAGCTACCACTACTACGTAATCTACTTCTACTGCTACTTGAAATTGATTCTCTTTCATAACTCTCTTTCTCATTCTCTTTCCACCACTAGTTAGAAATAGATAAGAGCATTCCCTGGAACAAGCCTACGAGAGGTATTCAACAAGCGCTACTCAACTGCTCAAACTAAGCCCTCCATAGATGTTCAAGGAAGTAAAGCTACACACTACTGGAAAGAGATGGGCTTTCTGCTTTCTACTTCTTGCGGGCTATTGATTTCGGGTTGAGACTTTGCTTGCTTACTTTCATACTTCCTTCAGTGAGCTACTTAAGGTTTAAGGTAAGGGGAACTCCCAGCATAGATTACCATTCTAACCTGTCTTTGTTGGTAGATAGATGCGCTTAATTAGTTTCCTGAATTAAAGAGGACTCTTGAATAAGTTGACTTTGCTTGGGCGTCATCTTTCTTTTCATTCACTAGTTGAGTACTTCCTCCTATCAGATAGAAGCTTTTCAAAGGAGTTTTCACTTCGTCAATTAAGCGCATTATAGTTCGACATGCTACCTTCTCGATGTATCGATTCTTGGTAGACAAGGCTGGTTTAGATCAAGATGCCCACCTTTCGGTCCGGGGTTGAAATATTCTCTTTTTGTCAGAAAACGAGCTTCTGGCAAAACATCGGGAGGAAGTGCTACTGCTTCCTTAATTCATCAATTCCCATCTATGAAAAGGATCCAATTCGGTATCTTGCGTACGAATTCATGTTGTCAACGAGGATCTTAGCCCATTTCCTTGTTGTTTTCCCGTAAAATAAAAAAAAGGGATGCCTTTAAGTGAGAGAAGAATTTAGGAACGAAGCTTCCCTGAGTCCATCGATTCATTCCCAATCCCATCCCGTTCTCTCACCAACATGAATAGCTTATTTTCCTTCTCAACTCAAAGTGATCTAAATATCATGTCTACGACCCTCACCTCCCCGGAAAGCGCCTTCGTTCCGCATCAATTTTACAATAAAATATATCTCGATTGGACTAAGGAATAACAAAAAATCTTCGCTCGATGATTATTTAGTTTCTCCTGTTACCTTGTTTCAAAGCTAGCGCTCCTGCTCTTTCTATGAGTTGGCTGCTCCGTCGTACGCTATCTTTCTCTTCACACCTGTCCACCCCGGTTCCTTTCTGCATTTTTTCTTGCTACGGGATTAGCCTGTTTGGCATGGTTTGTTAGCTAAAAACACCATCCTTTCTTATTGGCGTTAGGGAAAAGTCGAATTTCTTTTTTAATCTCTGGGGAGTTTCACGCTCGAGACCAATCATCTATATAAAATAGATGAGAGCGAGAAAGAAGGCTCGAGAGACCTGGTCGAGAGAGTAAAACTTCCTACCTACCGAGGAACCACATGAAAAGAAGAATAAAACTTCAAACTCGCTAGAATGCAATGTAAAGGTTACGACGGATGGGACCTTAATAAGGAAATTTCTAAGATAACACGAACGACTTGGCTGCCTTCCCCGCTAAAAATCTTTCCCGACGGTCGCTCAAGCACTTTCACGCAACAAGAAAGAAAAGTGTATCCTATCTCGTGCCATCCGAATAGGTTTCAAAGCAAGCAGTACGACGCAACAGAGGAGCCCATTCAGTATCGTCTTTGTTTGTGAATATTAATGCGTCCTGTCATCATGTTTTATTATTCCTATTGACTGTGACCAAACTGCATTCCGAGTGTCTTTGTAGAGAAGAGAGAAATCTTCCCCTAAGATAGTTAGGGATAAACCGCTCTACTGAACAGGGAACAGGAAGGAAAGTCAAAACCCCCGATAAGAAAAAGCAATCAGCCGCTATCACCGATCGGGACTCAGATCGGATGGTGGAGAACTATTCTACCACAACGAGACAGGCATCATCGAATTGAAGGCTGAATAGAAAGCATTCACCCCAGTTAGGAGTGCTTCTGCCCTGCCAATAGCTCTACTGTCTCCCAAGGTGCTTATGTTACTTAACAAAAAAGCATGAAAATGATGGCGTAGGGTGGAAACCTGTGACGACCCGGCCCGTCGTCACGGGAATTACCACCCCGTTATGTTGAAATTGTATGTTTTATGCTTTTATATCAGTGTTAAAGTCTATCGGGTGAGTTAGGAGTGATTTGGATTGAAAATGAGGCATATAGCCTTTTGAAGGAAACTTGAATAAGAAAAGTCAACACGTAGTTGACTATTTAGCTAGAGGGCTCGGAATCAGATTTTGATGATTCGGTTAGTTTTGGGAGGTGATTTGTGACGTAGGGGAGTGATCGGAATTGAATTTGGAGGTCCGGTGTAGAAATAGGCTTGAATTGGCTAAGGTTGAATTTTGGCGAAATCCGAACGGTAGGTGAGATTTTGATCCGGGAGTCGAAATGGAATTTCGACAGTTGCAGTAGCTTCGTTATGTGATTTTGGATATGTCCGCAATATTTCAGGTCATTCGGACGTTGTTTAGTTGAGTTTTTGATTGATTATGTAATTCTGAATGTTTTAAGGAATTTAGGCTTGAATTCGATGCGAATTATGGGTTTTGATGTTGTTAGACATGTTTTGAGGATTGGAGCAAGTTCGAGTAAGGTATTAAGATGTGTTGGTGTGGTTGGATGAGGTCCCGGGGGCCTCGGGGTGTTTTCGGATGGTTAAATGGGAGAAAATGTGGAGAATTGCAGGTTTAGGGTTCTGGTTCTGTTGTTTTCGCTCCTGCGGAAATGGGGGCGCAGGAGCGAGTCCGCAGAAGTGGATACTGGAGCGCAGAAGCGCTGTTGATTGCGGAAGCAGAGCTGGGCCCGCAGGGGCGACACCGCTGGTGCGGAAGGTGAGCCGCAGAAGCGGCCCAGGGCCACGAGGTGAAGGACCGCAGAAGCGGAAGGGTAGCCGCTTAGGCGAGTCCGCAGAGCGAGGATGGGGACAGCAGGAGCGGTCAGGAGACGAGTTGGTGAATTTCGCAGAAGCGGACAAGCCTCCGCTTAGGCGAGTCCGTAGAAGCAGACTGCTGTTCGTAGGAGCGGAGAATTCCGCAGGACCAATTGGTCGCAGAACCGGTTCCGCAGGGGCGGAAAATGGTCCGCAGAAGCGAAAATCGCAGTGAATTAATTGTATCAGAAGTTAGAAAATTTCAGAAACATTTCACACATTTGGGTCTCAGCTTTATAGGCGATTTGGGCGATTTTGAAGAGAAACTCAAGGGAAATCATCAGGTAATCAACTATGAACTTAAACTATGATTAGTATTGGTAATATTATGCAATTATATCATGAAAATGGAGGAATTTGGGGTAATTTATGGACGATTTAGCCCTAGGCTTGAACTTTAGAAAATCAAGGTTTTGAATGGGCAAATGGAGTCCGAATTTGGTAAAATGGATATGCTTAGACTCGTATTGAGATGAGGGTTCTGAATATGTGACTTTTGTAATTTTTCGAGAAGTGTACCGAAAGTCGGGTTTTGACAACTTTGAGAATTTTGATATAAATTGAGTTGTTTTGATTGGGTGTCGTCCCATTGGCCTAATTTGTTGTGTTTCTACTGTATTTGATCAGATTCTACGCGTGCGGAGCTTGATACTCGTGGCAAGGGCATTGCGGAGTAGTCGTCGCGCCGTATTGAGGTGAGTAATAGATGTGGGTGATGACCAGCGGGTTCGAAACCCCGGTATACCACTTTGTGACGCTGTATAGCGGCGAGACACGTACTCTCTTGTGAGTGAGGGGTCAATTGTGATTGGGGACTATGGCTTAGTCCGACCTGTTGATACTATATTGTGATATTGGCTATCCTTGAGCAGTTGAACCTCCTTCTCGGATGGTTGCATACTATATATTGTGATATTGGCCATTCTTGAGCCGTTGAACCCCCTTCTTGAGCGGTTGAGTATACTTGTGGGCCGCGAGCCAGTTATTGGATCCCGCGAGGATCGTTATCATTGTCATATCATATTGACATGTTAGTTACTACCAGTCCGTAGCTATCTCTGTTATCATGCTATTTCCAATCTTTGGAACTTGATATTACCGTGTTCAACTGAAAAATGATAAAAGCTGTTTTCAAAACTACTTTTGAGCCTGCGAGGCTGTATTTGCATATTAGCTGACTGGTAGTGGATCGGGCTGCGCGCCGCGTCGGTATATATGTTGGATCGGACTGCACGCCGCAGTGATATTGTGCTTGGGCTGTAGGAGCCCCTCCGGAGTTTGAACCCCCACAGTGAGCACGGGTACCCAAATTGGATCGGGCTACGCGCCGTAGCGGTCATATCATGCATTGCATTGCATTTAGCTACATCTGCTAGCTGTTATACTGTTTTGCTGGTACTTGTTGGTACATGTACAGTCGATATTGATTCTGTGACAGGGTATTTGATTACAACTTTACATAGTGCTTTATTGCGGATTTCTTATCTGCGCTGTCTTACCCTTGTTTATTACCACCGAGTCTGGCAGTACTCATTTTACTCCCTGCACCTTGTGTGCAGATCCAGGTACCTCTCAGCAGTGATCCAGTTAGCTGTGCGAGGCGACATTTGTGGATATTCGAGGTAGCTGCAAAGTCCGCAGGACCCGATATTCCTTCTTACTATCTCTTGATTTTGTATTGACTTTTCTTTCCGCACTTGGTATCTTGTAAACCTTCATACACTCATGTTCAGTAGAGGCTCATGACCCTTAATCCTTCGGTCTATGGGAGTTGATGTATTATGGGACTTAGTTCCACGTTTTCGTTATATGTATCGCTGTTATTTCGTGAATTAATATGCTTAAATGGGCTAAAGAGAGCTTCTAGCTCCGTGGTTGATATTGATTGGTCAGGCTGGCTTAGCAATGTGCTGGGCACCATCACGACCGGATTTGGGGTCGTGACAAAACCCTTCATGACTGCAATCGTACGTTTTCGTCTTAACAGAAACAACCTCTGAATCCGGTTTTGTCATTAGGATAGGAGGGAAATCGGCAGCTTGACGGGGAGCTTGCCCGGCCGCCATGGATGACTTGGGGAACCTTTATGTCGTCGTTTGCCTCTGAAATCCCGGGTTTTTGAAAATGAATGTATTTCATTTTCATATATCTATTTTTCATATAGATCTATGGGTACACTAATCTCCATGTGAGATTTCTTTTGTCATTTTCTTTATACGATATTTCGACTCATCAGCTTGAAAAGAAGCCTCTCTTAAGTTTAAGAGTTTAGAAAGGCTCTTAGCGTGGGAAGGAGCTTAGACTTCCTTAGAAGGAGATAAGCTAGAATGATGTTATGTATGGGTCTCGGTCATTATATAGACTAGATCTAGAGAATATATGGCAATGAGTTGTTAGAATGAATGAATGAGGTTGCCGCTTCGCCCTTTGGAAACTAACCTTAGTGTACAAATATTGTCGTGGGAAAGAAGCTTTTTGAATCAATAAAGGAAGCCTATTGAATTGGGAATAGAAGGGGAAGGGGAATATGCCAATGAACTTTAAGTAGGGGACAAAGCTGGGGATGGCAAGGTTCTTTATCAACAATGCGGCATTACCGCAGTTATATGTACTTGCATTTTTGCTGTTAGCATGCTTTGATGGCATAGAATCTATAGTTGACACGCACAAAATAGAAAGAAAGGCTCTTTGAGCGACTCCAGTGCTATAGAATCTCTTTCCAGAAGAGGGCTAGTCTAAAGGACTTGCCTTATGAAAGAAAGGAAGGATAAGAGGAGGGGAGCGAAGAGAGTAGGCTGCACGTGACAAACTCTGCTCCTATTTCAAATGCTCTTCTTGTCGCTTATCTGGTATCAACCTCTTCCGGTCTTAAGTTGCTTACTCCATTCCCGAGGTACGAAGTCTATCTTGTGCATTTGACCTGAGAGTGGGAGTTGAACTCGTGGCGGAAGGAAAGAAGCATGTAAGCCCGTAACTAAAGTCAAAAGAAGGGCTAAGAGCCTAATTCTTTTTTGCCTTTTCTCGGTCACTCTTTCCCAGTTCCTATCTCTAAGCCTAGTGGAAGAAGGGGCAAGAGTGGCTTCGCTCCTACACCTTCCTACACGAAGGGCTGTAATACAAGGAAAGCGGAAATCATGTGTAGGGCAAGAGGTTGTGGACGACGTGACCCGTTAGCACCGGATGAATGACGCAAACTTGATCGCCTGAAGTCACGAGAGAAGGATGCGAGTTCCTTCAGGGCAAAGGGCATACCTGAAATTTAGGTCATGCAGGAATGCAGAAAAGGAACAAAGAAAATCTTGACGCTAATCTACTAAAGACAGAACCCATCAAGCGAACAAGTCGCTAAGGCTTCCACAGACCGAGGCTTATAGCAAAAGGAAAGACGATTCTATCCAATCACAACCTCGCCAAGTCTCTAATCAGGGGATCCATCATGTTAGCCAATACGAAGAGTGGTTGTTCTGTTAATAGAGTATATGACAGCTAATGCACTCCATGATTACGAATACACCTATAAGCTCGCCTCAATCTTTGATTTTTCCACTATATGCTTTAGTAGATAGAAAGACTTTTTGACAGGCTACTCCCCAAGCAGAACAACCTCACTGTCTCCCGAAGCAGCCTAGTCACACAATTCAGTTGGAGCTAGAGACGAGGATGGCACGTGAATGCATACCCAGAATAGACCAAGCTAAGCAAAGAGGAACCTATCCCAAGCGTAGCATCAACTATGATATCTTCCCTACTGCTATAAAGGAATAAGGAGAGAGACAATGCAGAGAAGCACTTTTCTAAGAGAGAGAAAGAAACCTCCCTAACTCAGAAAGGCCCAGACTGCGCTGAGGAAAGAATGGCACTTTACAAATAAGAAGAGGGGCAATGAGAGCAGAGAAAGAAATCTAACCTAAATGTAATTATTCCTCTAAAGGGCGACGGAAACGTGAAGGTCATTTTCCTTACTGGCACTGAAAACCTTCAAGGACAGGCGTAAAGCCCTCCTCACTGGTTGGCAGAGACCCTATTCGATTGTATGGACCTATTCCCATTTATGGCACAGTATCCCAAGCAGTAAGGCTCTGTAGAGCTAGTCTCCCATGAGACCTGCTGCCGCAAAAGCTCTTTTTGCTGCTCCTTTGCCTGCGGATTAAGCTGTAGAAGGCAAGCAAGCAAACCTTGGCAACTCGAAATTTCAAGGATCAGGCGAGGTATGAAATGGTTATCTCGGCTGGGAATCAAGCCCCAACACAAAGAGCTGTGGGCCCGGTTGCTTTTCTTTATCGGATCAATTAATTTGCAGTGGGCAAGCTCTTTCCCAAGTCGTTGAGATGTTTAACAGAGGGAAGGTCAAAAAGCCGTGGGGCTAGGAGTGTTCTCAATCTTACCATTTCGAGACAAAGCCTGGGTCGTCGAACTAAAGAATCTCAACATTGGCCATAAAAACGTGTTTGAAGGCCTATTTCTGGGACCGATAGGGAGGGGTCTAAAACTTGAATTTCTACTATATCAACCTTCCAAACAAAAAGGGGATTCCGCTCCTACCGCTAAAGCATTGTTTCGGCCCCTGCTTCCAGAAGAGTTGGTGCAAAAGTCATTGTAGTCCAAATAGCATATTTTCGGTTAGGGGCCTAAAACTCACTAAAGTAATTATAGCTATTCACTCCTTCTAGTTCTAGTGAATTTCGCTCCAAATAGCATAAAAAGAAGCTTCAGTTCAATTAGGGGGGAACCCTCTATAGTCAACCTGCTCCCAATTAAGAGGTAATGGGCGTAGCGATGAAGTCAAACAGGGTTCGTAAATTCACCGGGTGACTCAAAAGCAGGCACTTAAAGACCACTCCTAGTGCGTCAGTCATTTCGCTCCCAAAGAGCTCCCTACAAACGTTGCCAATATCGACAACAGCTCCTGTTCAAGCTCTTGTTTCGGTTCCCGCAAAAGAAATTGTTGCAGTCTCACTGGATAAATGAACAACTTTGCATCTATTTCCTATTGTAATGACAAAGGTTTTTCTACTAATCCAGTGTCAGATAATTGTGAATTCGCTTTCAGCTCTTAATCTTCTTCGGGAGACATGGAAAAAGGCAAGGCTCAAGAGACCTAGCGCTAAAGCAATTGCAGCGGCCCTTGCTCTATCTGCTTATTTCTCTTCCCAGGAATGAACAATTGGATAAAAAAATGATTTTCTTCTTTGTTTATATATATATTATTATAATAATATTAAGATTAAGCAAGCAAGAAAATGGATGCGCGAGGCTAACGCTATAGGCTTGATCGCGTTAGCGCTTAATCGATCCGTTGATTGTTCCTTTCGTGACTCAAACAACCGGTACGCTTTCCGGCTCGCAACGACTCAAAGGGCGGGCCTATATATCTAGTTGCATAGTAGGCTGTTCGCCTTTTGGAAAGGGTGAGCCTCTTTGATACAAAACGCGCTACTAAACTACTCTAGTACAGCTAGTGTTAGTAGTACAACAGAATGCCGTTCACCCCGCAAGCCCTACTGAAGTACCAAAGGCGAACGACATTAGTACAACTGTTAAGAATACTCTCCGATGTTGACTTTGTAAACTAATAGGACGGTAGGTTACTTTTGAATCAAAGTAGAGATGAAAGGGGGAAATAGCTTAGTCGGTTAGAGTGCTGGTCTGTCACGCTAGACGTCGCGGGTTCGAACTCTATACAAAGGGCCTTTCCTTTCAAATGACAACTGCCTCTTCCTGCTGCGAGGGCCTTGAAACCAAACTGCCCCCCGCCCGAAATGCCTATTCCTTTCACGTTGGGGGTAAAAATTCTCGCTGTCCTATTATAGCCAGCTCCCAAAGAGAAAAGATTCATTTTTAAGAAGTTCTTTTGATGACTTGACAAGTCTCACCACCTTCTTTTGAACTATATCTATTTATTTTAGCACTCTAGACACACTGACGGGAGCAAAAAAAGTATAGAAGTCCCGTGGAGCCGATGACCGCGGGTGGAGAATTACTCGATAAATAGAAGACCATGCTACCGTTTTTGGCCAACAAGGTCAAAATCTTCATCAACTCAAGGATTGGACATGACAATCAGTCCGAATATAAGCAACACCCATGGAACCCACCTAGCATAAAGAAAAATATGGCACCAACAAATGTGGCCATACCCAGAAAAGAAAGTTGGCCAAACTCCAGCTTGTTTGATGAAGTTGAATAGTAAAAACTATTTGGACGAAAGGCAAATAGGGCTCATCCTTGATTTCATGAAATGCTTCCTTCGCTTCCATAACAAATTGAACCTCATTTTTATTCCTCAACATGAGGCTTGTACACTCGTAACGCAACATGACTGAACGACTTAATGTTTCAGGTTCACATGAAGATTCTGAACAGAAGTATTCAAACTCTTGGGGTCAAATCAAAGATGAACTTCTCCACGAGTCTTCATCCCCATTTCAGTTAGGGCAGATGGCCAAAAGGATCAATGCGTTATTGGAGGAGTACTGCTCCGTGGGGCACTTTGTGAGTTCCAACCGGGTGTAGCTGCTGGACGTAGCACAATTATGCTAATACTTGCAGAAAAGCTCTGCATCTGTCTGTTCGAGTTAGCGATAGGCCAGCAACCTTTGGTTCCCCACACGGTTGTGGTCGGCGACACGGGAAGGAGCGCCTCTGCTTACATGTTTGCTAAGGATTGGCAGCAACAAACTGAGATTGCCAAGGCTTAAACCTTGGAAAGGGCAGCTTATGTTCGAAAGGCCCAACGGATCACCATAGGATAGAACCCTTGCTACCTGCTCCCCTCTGACTTAGGACTCACTACCCGCTTGAAAGCCCTACTTCTATCTTGCTTAAGACTAGAACATGGACGGCATTCACTCTTCTCTTTCTTATCTACTTGGTAGCAGCTTCGTCACCGTTCAAGGCGTTGCTTGTTCGGTCGAACACTTCGTTCCTTACTTTCCTGTCTTTTTATGAAGTTCCTTCAAGATTACTATCAAATAGGTTCTTCTGCCGCTTCATTGGTTGATAGGTATACGAGGGTGTCAGCACTAAGAAAGCAAATCGGAAAATAAAGATCAGTCCTAAGTTAGAAGGAAACTAAGCATCTGGCCCTAAGCAAAAAAAATGGGATAGTACCATCAGTGTCATCACTGAATCGGGTACATCTGAGTTGGTGGAAACTAGGTCCGCGTGTCAAATAAGATCTCCGTTATTGAGTCCTTTCTAAGCAGGCTCAGAATATGGGCAGCGCATATGACAGACGATCAGGGAATTTTCTTCTTAATAGAGTACCAGACTTCTCACACTGCTATATGACCAATGATCAGGTCTCCGACCAAACTTCCCTTAGCTACTTTGAAACAACACATTTCAAACCTAATTAAAAGCGCTTAACGATGCCATGGTCTGTTCACGCCTGACTTATCCCTTATTCAGGAGTGGTTATTTTCTCATACTGAAACGAACTTAGTTTCTCTAATTACAACCGGGTCGATGTTGGGAACTATCACTCCTGATAACAAACAAAAGCTGGATTCTATCTCTTCCTTCTGTGAAACGTATCTATTTGATGGTTGATTGGCTTGTGGTGCTGCTCTAACCACGCCATGGACTTGAACCGCAGTTCTTCCTTACCTTTCGTGGTGAAATTCCACTTCCCTTTTTCATAGATATTATGGAGGAACCGCTGCCCTCACTCAATTCTTATCTCAAAATCTTTACCCGATCAGGAAATGCTTATCTTATATGGCACCATAGGTCTGAGTTTCATTTCCTATATGCGCTTTTGTTCCATCCGACTTCCAGAACTTGTAGGGGGCCACACACCCTTTCCCTTTTACCCTCTCACACCCTAAGGAATGAAAGGCCACATCTAAGCCCAAACCACTGGAATACGAATGAGATCTAGAATTACACCATATAATAGTACATGTCTTTTCTTCTTGAACCCACCTCCTCCAAATGAATTGCACCTCCATAATTCAATTAAAGATAGATAGAAGGTAGAATGCCGCTTTAGAAAATATAGAATAGTTTTTGACTACCCCGTAATTGACCCCTAAGCTCGGGGGAATTGGTCGATTAACTCTAGGCTGAGCTTCTAGTGAAAAGCCAACCTTATGGTTGAAAAATTCAAGAACTTTACTTTCTTCATTTTAGCTTTGAGATGAGCCTACCGGTGATCGCCTCTATGAGGCCCTTTGGGCGGTGCTTTCTCGATAAACTAGTAGACTTGCATGAAGAAAGAGACTAAACAAAGCGAAGTACTTATTTAGAAGTAGAATGAACACCAACTCAATCTCGAAAAATAAAGAGAAGTACAAGCAAGGACATTTTCTCGATCAAGAAGGTATTGAACTTCTCGACGCACCTCTATCAATTCCTTCTTTGCATCATCTCTCTTATGAAATTTCTTTTGTAACAAGAAGCCTGATGCTATAACTGACTCCATTGAGTTCGCTATGAACAATCCACCCTTTTATGGATTAATTCCGATGTAATAATAAAAAGCAAATTTTTCAGGGACCGGATAAACTTTGATTTTAGGCAAACCCAGCGCCAACTCTTCAATAAATTTCTTGCTGGAGTTCCGTCCTTCAAGCCAGGGAAGCTGCATCTACTTTAGTTGATGATTTCCCACCTTCAGCCTCTATACTATATTACATCAAATAGAAGCGATGGTACAGATATTGACCTAACCAAGCTAGAATGAATCATCTCAGCTCCGATCATGGTGAAGGACCTGCGGGAGATTAGTTTCAAGCGACTGCCTCGAGAGCTGCCTACGAAAGAGTTCCGGCTATGCCTGGCCATCATAACATTCATAAACGAGATTGATAGATGAATAGAGGAGTCCAGCCATAATCATTATTGATTCGCCTGGGAGGAGTTCAACGAACTCAGAGAGATGAGCCTAACAGTGCCCCAAGCCAAAATAGAGTGAGGAGAAGAATGCAACTATCTAATCGGGATCACAGTTCCGACCATTCCTTTCAAGGCCTAAAGGTGAAGAAGTGTTTAGCCACACTCTCTGCGGAATAGTCTTATCAAATCGCTCTCTTTAACCAATCAAGCAAGACAGATGGAATGAAATAAAGAAAAAGTAGCTCCGCAGCTCACCCAGAAGAAGATAGACCCGCCACTATAGATTTGTCAATCCCTGGGCTTGGCCAAAGACATACCCGGCATACTAAGACTAAGATGAATCATCTCAGTTCCTCAACAAGCCTAGTCCCTAAATCCCTCAACTAAATAGGACGCTTATAATCGCGATCATGTCGCATCGGCTCTTTTAGTCACTACTACCTGTGTCACACCTACAGTGGCAGAGAGTTTGATAAGACTCTCGGATAAGAAAGATCAATCCTGAATAAGCTTCAGCTGATTCTCATTATAAATCTTTTTATAAGCAAGAAGCTATCTATAGGAAGATACTTCTTTGCCAGGTCAGTCTAGTCGGAAGGAAGCTTGCTTACACCTTGCTTTATATTGAATGAAGTCTTCCTCCTTGAGAAGGTAGCCTTTCTATCATTTAGTGGATAACCCCTTGCTCCATTCCGCTTAAGGTGGTGCGCCTTAGTCCCATAAGCTTATGCATATACCTGATTTCCCATGAAATATACATAGTAAACCACTTTAAACTCGCAGTTAGTCTTGGCCCAACTCTGCCAGGGGGTTGGCCTTTTTAAGGCTTATTTCACTTCTTTTTTTCTGTTTCTCTTATTTCTATTTGGAACTCCGGCTCCGGTAACCTCCTGAACCTTATCCATTACGTCAACCCTTCTTCAACAAGGGGAAGATAGGAGGGAATTCCCTTTTTCAAGGCCCCTAACCTACTCCTGGTTTGGTTTTCCAGTGGAAAGATTTGAGATACCTTCTCTTACCCTATAAAGTAAGGGAGACTGACACTATGCTTTATAGAAAGCAAAATAGTGATAAGGAGTTGCGGAAAAGTCCCCGAGAAAAGGAAGCGACTTTTCCCGGAAGAGCAGATGGGACAGTCCTTGGCCCAGATAAAATAAAACCTGGTCTCCCCTTCCACCCAAGTGGACTATTCTCTCCTTATGGAGTCTAGGAAAAGAGAGATATCCTTGCGCAAGGCGAAAGCTCGATGTCCTTCAGAATTCTTAAAAGATCAAGAATTGTGTGCCTTTAGATCCCGTATTTCTTTATTATGAATCAATACGAATGGTCGGATGTACTTGTTCAGGTCAGGTCTACTTTTTGTCATTCTTCTCTTTGAAAAATAGAATATTGCTCAAAGAAGGTGACTCGTAGTCCCTTTTCTAGTATTATCTTCACTGTGGATGATCCAGTCGGTGTGCGTATGAACGAGCGAATTCCACCTCTTTATGGGCTATATGCCCTGCTTGTCCCCCGTACCCCTTTCACCAAGGGTTGACGTGGTCTCCATGAATCTTCTTCCGACCTCTGAGGTGGTCCATCAAGTCCTCTAGCCTAGGGTAGTTAAAATAAAGGCAGGATTCTCTCGTCTTTTATTTCCCTCTTTTCTGAGAGAGATGCCATCCTTCCAGTTCCTGATGAATTGAGTCCACCATCTATTTCATAGTAATCACGAAAAGCAAGCCCTATGTTTCACAAGCAGGCAACACAGGTTCTTTACCTTTTGGTTGGGTGGAGGACTTTTTTGAATTATAGCACAGGCCGTGACTACCTTTGTACATTGATTGATGCTGCATATCACCCGCTTGTTCTATAGAAAACTAAGTGCCTATCAATTAGTTCCAAGAAAGCGGCCGGGGTCTAACTAGAATTTCATTCGAAACTCGATATTGTTGGAATTGGTCTCGAAGAAATGATTGCCCGCGAAAGCCGTATCCCTTTAATTGCTTAGGGGAATCGGCCTTCTTTAGTCAAAGATTTTTCTTGCTTAATGATTTCCTATCTTGAGTGATTTCCCATGATCCACCTATGAGATATTTTGCACCGGCTTTGGATTCAAGAAGATTGGCCATAGAATAAGGAATGGTAAGAGAGTGAGAGACTCTCGATTCACTTCTCTACATTTCGAGAAAGTGGAATAAAAAGGCCGTAGCACCCTTGGCCCGACAGAATAATGAGATGAAAGAGGCCGATTGGAGAAGTTTTGTTTGAGAGGCTAAGGGACTAGACCCATCAAAGAGCAAAAAGAAAATGCGTGACTAAGAAAGGTAAGCCTAGAACAAGTTGTCAAAAGACTTGACCCCTGAAGAACTGACCCAAGCAAGGACATTCCGTAAGTTGGTCGGTCAAGACGGGCACTTTCCCTTCGCTCCTTTCGACCTGATCTCCTACAAAAACCAATACAAAGAAGGTGGAAGTGGGGAAGAGAGGAAAATGGATTCATTCAAAGATGAGTCCTTGGCTATACTAACCATAAAGAGTTGTGAAATCGATATAAAGAAGGAGGCTAAGGGAATTTCTACTTTTTTCATTGAATAATACAAGGGGAATAGGGATTGGACCGATAGTCTCGTTTTGTACCCGCGGACCTAAGCTTTGCTAATGCCGTGAAAAGGAGTTGACGGTTGTATTTTGGCCTAGTTGGAATGCTTCTTCTAATCGAAGAGCCCCTACCTTACTTGTTCACCGTACTAGACCTCCACATCATATGTGTAAAGAGCCCACCTCGGATACGAAAGAATGATAGGAGTGGTTCCACCAGTCGATGCTTAAGCGTCAGCCCTTGCCTCCTCTTCCCCATAAACCTCATCTGCATCTGAAGAAGAGTAATCTTTTGCTGAATCTACATCCGCCGAAGCCTATAAATGTGAAATGTTTAGTTCCATCCGGAATGAATTTCCCACCTATCTTGGGATAAGTGGTTACCGGAAGTTTGAAGCTGACTTTAATGAGCAACACTTCCTCGTAGGGTCACCAAAGCAGGCTCCTTTAGCCGCTTCGATTGTTAGAGCTCACTGAACACCAACAGAATTGTAAGATTTCTTCTCCGCCTCAGCTTGAGAGCTCCTTTCTACATCATGATTTGGACCTTCCCCAAGGTAGATAGGTTTATCCTCACTCGATAGACTCTGACTATGGTGTGATTCCTGGCATATGAACACCACAGTAGCTAAGGCAACCCCGTTCCAGCTCGTATTGTATTTGAAGTTGAGGATTTCGCTTCTGATGTAGTCAATGAGAAGCTAAGTTCTGTTTTTATCTTTAGCAAGCCTGTGACTGCTTGAACAGACTAGTCTACGCTCAGCCAACATTTCGAACTTGTATCGATACTGACAGTTCAGTGGATGGGATAGCAGAGAGAGAAAGGAAAAGAAATGGTTTCGAAAGGAGACTCCACCTAGCTAATGCACTCCTCGCCTTAATGCTACACTTCAGCATCTACGAACTAAGATGCTTCAGAAGAAAAGCTACATCCACTACCTACATTCACCCTGACAGGCTAACCCGAGCTTACCCAGGGTCTTACCATCGGAACCAGCAAGACTAATGTCTACTTATACCTTTGAGAGGTCCACTTATACTATTTATAAAGTCTCTTAATTAATAAGGCCCCGGTTGTTATATAAGATTCAATTCAATCTAACATGCTGACTACCTTCGGCTACTACCAGATCTTTATAAACCAAAAAATGAGCCTACTTTACGCACTTCCGCACTAAGCAGGCAAGGCCAACTACACAAGCAAGAAGGCATCACCTGCGGCTTCCAATCCAATGACAAGCAAAAGATGAAGAATTAACTTACTATACCTTACCTCCTTGTGCCCATAGCTTGACCTCCGCCTTTTTCTACCAGCACTGATGCCTTCCCTTCCTTGCAAAGCGAACCTAGTCAAGCAATGGAAGGGGAAAGGAAAAAGACCTTCCTCGAGCACAGACAGACCATCTTTAGCGAAGTCCTTCCTTCCCAACCTCTCCTACAACATCCAATTCGTCAAAGAAGGACGGAGCAGGCACATTGACTACTTTGATTGGGCGTGGACTGGGAAAAAGTAGCAGCTAAAGGAAAGCTAAAAGGTAGTGGCGAAGAAGTAATGGAGGATCTGATATAGATTGAAAAGAGGGAAAGCTAAGGTAGCTAATGAAGGGGTTGGGATTCGCCTCGCCCTAGTACACCAACCAGGATGAAAGATTTAGTGCTTTTCACCTTTCCGCCAAACCAGAACGAGAGCCAATCGGTTCGATCAGAATGTCCTTATTTCACAGCGCTATAACATTCCCAAGTTAGAGTCTGACTATCTCTATTCTAAGTAGCACCCGAGAAAGCACACGCTAAGCGGATCTTTACCAAAGCCATATCTCCATTAGCATCCAAAGCTGCCTAGTCATTAGTAGTGAGAAAGTAACAACATAGATATGTTTACGAAGCCAAGAACCACTCATCTGAGATAGCGGATTCGAATTCTGCAATGCCGGTGCTCAAAGCAAGGACGCAACGACTGCATAAATCTTTGGTCTATCTATCATTGCCCATGTTGGGCTGACTCCTTTTTTTAGGCAAGAGAACCCCTACTGATATTGACTGACCGGCTATAAGTAGGCCGTTTACTATTGCTATAAGGGATGCTCACCTTTATACGACTTGGCTTCGCTTTAGCTCGTAATGGTCGACAGTATTCCTACCATACCTGAATTCCAATTATTTAGAGCTAGAAGCTTCGCCAGAAGCAAGCAAGATGAGGTTGCTCTGCTTCATAGGCAAGGCTCGTTCCGTACTTTACCTACGAGCTCGTGTACTACTCACCCTTATCTTTAAAGGCGCTTATGCACTCCACTCGCTTTCTACTAAATGAGCGTTAGAGTGAGCGAGCGAAGCCCTCAATTTAATGGCTTCCCGCACCCTCCTCTTTCATTTTCGCTTAAGCTTCCCCGATTTGTGGGATTAATGTATTAGATACCCGAGACCCATAATCTTTCCTAGGAACAGCTTCTACGACGATATGCATAAAGGCATGATTAGTTCTACAAATCTCACAGCACTAACCGTAGTAAACTCCTTCTCGTTGTACCGAAATAGAAGTCTGATTTAAACGACCAGGTACAACATCACATTTGACACCTAAGGAAGGTACAGCCCAACTATGAGGTACATCAGCAGATGTTATAATAAATTTTATATAACTTTTTGCTGGTACAACCACTCTATTGTTGACTTCTAATAAACGTGATTGACCCAATTCTGGATCATCTTCTGGAATCATATAACTGTAAAAAGTGAATGACTGTTCATCGGAACTGTTATGGTCCAAATACTCATAAGGTAGGATCGACGCCTGCCTCCCCCCAAACTGTACTTGCAAGTTTCCCCGCAAAAATCTCTCCACGCCTACTCTTAGAAAGAACACTATTTTTCTTTAGTTAGGTAGTTCTCCCGACCGTAAGACCCTTTATGAGTAAGGTTAATCGAAGGCCGGGGAAAGTTTATTGGCAAGAGGGAACCATATCTCACCCAGCCCTACCTACCATATGTATTCGAGGGAGAGGCCGGAACCGAAGAAGACGAGGTTCCACACATATGAGACAGGCAGAAGGTATTGGACGAGCAGTTTCTTGAAGAGAGAATTCGATCCTATAGTCATCTTCTTTGTTCGAAAAATGCACAGTGGAAAGGGATGCTAGTCGGCTCGGTGATGTTGTAGCCCAAAAAAAGAAGATCTAGAGTGATTCCTCACCTATCCTGTCAGGGGCCTAGTGGAACGCTCGAGTATAGATTCCCTATCCTCATGTATATGGCCGGGGCCGGCCGGCCCGTAGATCTAAAAGGATCCAGCCATAGACCTGACCGGATATCGTTTGTCTACAAACAAAACAATAACAATGTTGGTTTTTAGTAGTAGTTCATGAGACCTCGAATTCCCACGTTCCAGCGTGCATTATGCCAACAGGTCCCACCACCAACTCTAGCTGAGAAGTTGAGTCACCCTTCTTTTTTTTTCTTTCAGGAAATATAATAGAATAAAGAATGAGATAGTCTATATCCTGTATCGATCATAGGATCACTCCATGAATAGGTCAATTCTCTATGACCTCCCACCGTTCACGACATCCCTTGCTTCTCACATGAACGGCTCCTCGGTGGAGGAGTAGAGGTGCTGGTCCCCTTTGGTCAACTTGCTTGTGCCTTTTATTACGTACCGTAGGACCTCCGTCCTCAAAGCGAAGAAAGAGGAGCAGGAACAAAAGGTTGTCCTCTCCCCGCTCAGTAGTTCCGCAAGTACTACCATGGTTGTTGCCAACGGGGATCCCCCATTCCGACAGTTTACTAGGTCGGCCGTTAGGTCCAAAGTTGTATACCACTGCTATGGTGCCGATAGATTCACTACTTTACTGCCGGTATCAGACATTGCAGGCTAAGCATCTATTTCTCGTATATCGTTCCACACCGAAAAAGGGGATGTGTACATCCAGCAACAACAACAATGGAACCATAGGCTCCTATGCTAGGAGCATTTCGTGGTATAGGTCTAACCACCTCAACTCCCCGTTTCTGGCATGCTATAGTTATTAAAGTCTCTCAACGGCGAGAATGGGAGATTACAGGTAAGCCAGATGCTTCGCGAACCATATTCAACTTTAAGGCATTTCGTTTGCACTTTAATCACCCTCGTGAAGAGGTGCACTCCGATACCATTGATGTCCAATAGCTTTTATAGTAATCTACTATTACATTGTCCATTGAGTATAACAGAGCCAATGATGGTCTAGCAATGAACATAAGGATGATACTAGGAAATATGGTCCGAAGAATCTCGATAGTAGTTCCATGAACAATCCTTTGCGGATTTGATTTTTTTTATAGTGGAAATGCCATAAAGCGCGACCCAAGATCCATGATACGAAAACCAAAATTAGAATAACGAAGAAAATGACATTGTGATGTATGTCTGTTATTCGTTGCATTATAGGTGTTGTTGCGTGTTGAGATCCTAATTGCCATGGTTCCGCTGCATTACAAGGAGCAATTGTAAGGAATAGCCATTCTAGAACAATCATTTGGTTTGGTTCATTCTTTGACTGCTATGCTCCCCCCCAAAAAAAGAAAGACTACATTTCTTCCACCTTCCCTGTACGAGTAGTGAAGAAGTATAGAGCACTTTAGTTGGTTGTTGACCAACGGAAAGCATGGGAGAAGAAAAGGAAGAATTTACACAATTTCTTTCTAAGAAAGAGATCATAGTGATTGATGTCTCTTTCAACCCGCCGAAATGGAACGCTTTGGCGTGTACCAAAATGGAGAATTTGGGTCAGATTTATAAGCTTACGACCACTGAACAAACTTGGTTGATGAACATAGTTTATGCGCCGCTAATGTAGCGGCTTGTCGAGCATTTGACAAACTCACACCATCTATTTCAAATAGGATTTGTTCCCTGGACACACGAGCAATCCAACCCGTAGGATTTCCCTTTCCTCTTCCCATTCTTACTTCTGTAGGTTTCCCGGTAATAGGGATATCTGCGAGAACTCTTACCCGTATCTTACCATTTCTTCAGAATTGTCCGCTCATAGCACGATGGAAGTGTCCGATTATAGCACGACGCGATGCTTTCAATGGCTCGATATGAAAGACGACCAGCTCTACAACCTTTAGTGCCATATCTTCAAAAGACAAGTTGTGTACAGTCCGATTTGCAACCCCTACTACATCTGCCTTTACGATATTTACTATATTTCGTACGTTTCGGATATAGCATGTCCCTTTTTTTTACTATATGAAATCCACACTTTGACACCTAAGATTCCGTAACGAGTAGATACTTCCGCATGAGCATAATCTATTTTTTGGTTAAATACATTACGAGATGTTTTTCCATAGTTTCCGCATTCAGTTCTAGCTATTGCTGCACCTTCTAATCGACCTGAACAACATATACGGATCCCCTTCACCCCTTTTTTCATTACTAATTGAATATCCTTCACTATTTTACTAAAAATGGAACGAAATGATCTTGTTTTGTTCCTCGGTTGAAAAGAGATGTCTTGAGCAATCATAGAAGCACTTTGATAAACAGATTTGATCTTGACAGATTCAATTAAAGTATTAGTGTTTGTTCTATTATACAACAAAGATCACATTTTTTTCACTTCGTTCAAATAATAGTTGTACCAGTATGGAATTCTTCCGTTTCTCAGTATGATCTCTATCATCATCTCTATTCCCTTTATCAATTCTCCTATCCTATTTAGGTCTATGAATTTCTCTTTCAATTCCATTACTTTATCCTTACCCATGAGGTTCCAACATTTTAACCTTAATTAACCTAGGAGTTGTTCTCGGGCATACTAAAAAAAAGGTTATTATACACCCCAACCCCATCCCTTGGAAAAAAAAGGTAGCACCGAAGAAAGGAAAGAGCGAGATGGTGGTTTTTGTTATTCTCGCGAAGTGAAGATCATTCGCTTGGCGAATAAAGTGGGTGACCCTCTTTTTGGCTTCGGGCAAACACTTTTTCTTGATGGTCGAGCTTTCTACAAAAAAAGCGATGCAAGAACGTATTCTTTTATCTAAGCTTCTTCCCTGTGCATTAGCTTCCCCCATCGTAGATGGTTCAGCCACGCCAGGTGCCACGAAATGATTGTGAACTACGACGGGGTCGAAATGAATTTTGTTCTTTGTATTCAATAAGTATTGCATGAACGAATAATGCAAGGAAGGGCGAACTGCGGGGAGGGTCCTTTTAAGTAGATGACTCGACGGGCGGTCGGAGCGAGACTTCTGTGGGAAAAAGAACTTGAATAAGTTTGTTTTTCTGAAGGAGTCGTCATTTTCTATCAGGAACGCTATGTCATTTTCAATCCCGGCATATTTTGGATGGTTGAAGGCCCCGCTGACACGAAGTTATTTAGAAAGATTCTTCTTTATCGATGGTGATCGGTCATGGTATCCATAGCCTTGCTTCTTTTTCGGCCAAATCCTGATTTCGTTTTGCTTCTCCCGATCGTCGAGCCTGATCGACTCGACTCTTTTCCCTGCCCCCCGGCCTCTCACTTCGTTTCGTTCTTTTTTTGTACCGTCGCTTGAATGAAGACACCAGGATCGGCCCGACTTTCCCAAATGCCCCCCACCGGCCCTTCTCCTTTACAGGTCTAGATTTTTCGCATTGTTTCAGTCGTCGTGGTCGACGGGGATGAAAGAAATGAATGAATGTTCTTTTGGGAAAATGTATAATAATACACCTACCAAGACGAAAGCCAAAGGTGAGTCTCGTAGGTGGATGTATCGAACCGAAATAAGATCTCGGATTGAAATCTTGATACACTGATTTACCATAATAATAAATAGAGTCAATGGTGACTCCACCGTGAAAAGAGTCGCTTTCTTCTTGCTTCATAGGGTGGGCTTCCATTCACCAGAGCAGACTAAAAGTGCTCTCCGAACCGTGCTAGATAGTCACCCATTACACGGCTCTCAAACCCAACCTGTGGTGGATCCCGGGAGAAAAAGTCAAAACGCAACATCCTTCGCCCCAAACTCTGAGATGCTCCTCCCCACCGATCAAGGAGTGAGGCTGCTCTTGATATGAAACGATTTAAGCCGCTATAGTTTGGTTCAGATAAGTCAAGTTCCTTCGGTCGCTTCGCTCAGGCGGTCTTCCCTTATCTTCCCTAATGTTCAGAGTAGTTATGGTTTGAGATGAGAAATGAGCACCGGCCAAACGCAATGAATGAATAAGAAATTGACAGCAGAGGGAATCAATGACTCTTATTAGACCGAGTTCTAGCTAGAAAGATGTAGATTACACATCGGAGGTTGGTAAGAACTGAGATTTGGAATCCTAACCTAAGTAGGCCTACCAGTGAAGCAACAATTACTTGATCGGGCGGGGGGCGGTTTTGTTTCAAGGCCCTCGCAGCAGGAAGAAGCAGTTGTCATTTGAAAGTAAAGGCTCTTCTCCAGTTTTACGAATCCAGCAACTCTCTTTACGGAGCGAGACTCGATCCATATCCCTACTAGTGGTTTTTCTTCCATTCAATCATCACTTGTTTGACAGGTTAAACTAGGCTCCACTTTAGAGATAGGTTTTTGGTCTTAATCAAAATAGGTCAAGGGTGCATCGGAACAGTCGGTAGCTGCTTAGTCTCATCGAGAGTTTAATCTCCTTACTCCTTACTGCTTTTTTCAAAGAAAAAAAGAAGGGGGTCGATTTAGGCTCCTTCCCTTCCACTTCGTAGTCGCGCTAGCAGGTACTACGAGCCTTCTGTCCCACGCATCTAACCAGCTCGCGTGGTTCACCGGTTCCACCGAAAACTCTCATTTGTTGAAGCAGAGCATAATGCACTTTAGGCGATGAGCGAGAAATGTCTCTTCTTTCATTTCAGTTTATTCACTGATCTGAAACTTAGCACTTGTTTTCTTATTGATTCTCGGGGCGGTGGCATTCTTGAACAAAGTTTATCCGAACCGAATTAGCACTTCTCAAATCATGCTAGGCCTCTCCGGCTGAGCTGGGCGCCAGGGCCTTGGATGCGCTAGTGATTGGCACGTAGGGGAATGGTCGCCCGGGTTTCTCGGCCTGGTATCCCGCACCTCGCGTTAATAATATCTACATTCAACTGTGCCCCGGAGACACGGTCGAAGCACGCCAATCCAGTGTGCTTCTTTCACAACATGCTATAGTCCTGGGTGTCTTCCAGTGGTCTTCTAGACTAAGAAGAAGTCGTGTCCACCCCGGGCATCTGCAACGTCCTCCTTTGATATTCTAATCTGGGAGAACTAAAAGACTGACCCATTCGGTGACTTTCGCGGTGGCCCTCACTAAACCAACTTGAATATGAACTACGATTCAGATCAAGTCTTACCGAAATAGGATTTCCTTTTCGTGCCATATGCGCTTAGACTTTACTTTTTCCCCTTTTTTCTTCCCGGTCCAATATTTGTTCTCGAAGGTCTTCGTTTCCGTGTAGAAGCAAACTCTCCAAATTTATGACAACCTTTCCTTCAATAATCTTACAACGAATAGGATTTTTTCCATTGTAAATTCGTACGGAGCAATAAACGTATTTCGGCGAAATAGAAGATCTATGTGACCAAATTTTCCTGTTAAAAAGAGGATCTCTCTTCTTCTTCATTCTCAAGAGGAATGCATCAACAAAACTTCCCTTCCATATAGATCATCATGGCATGAACTAATTTTTTCGCTTCGATTCTGCCCCTAAAGCTATCTCCTACTTCTCCTCCTTCTCCTTTAGGATAGGATCCTCCTTGGTCCTTTTTACATAACACTCTCGGCCGCCCAAGAGGACTGGCTATCTTTCTCTTTATAAGCAATATCTTTAAAGGCAAAGAAAAACAGCGCACAGACAGGAAAGGACGACGTACTATGATACTTTCTGTTTTATTAATCTCTGTGAGCTTAATTCTTCTTCGATATCCACATATTTTCTATATGGTTCAAACAAAAATAAGAAATAGCGGGTTCCTGATAGAGGGAAATCCACAGTTATATTCGGAATTTAAGTACATCTTAATCTCTTTTTGTCTTTATTCATTCATTACAATGATAAAATTCCACTGGATTTATTGTTCTAAAAGCGTAAGTCAGATTTTTGAGAAAATAACTTTCTGGGTTGCTTTCGCTTTTTCAGCATTCGCCCCTTCAGTAGCCTTTTGCGCGGGTCCTGCTCCTACACTTCCTGACCTCAACGAGATTCCAGTAGGTCTTTCGCCTGCTAAAATAGCGCAATTGCATCGGGAGACTGAAGAGAATGTCACCCAGTGTGATAGGCTCTTGCAAGAAATCTATCTGCAGGCAAGAGAAGTCTGCAGGGAGGAGTGCGGGACGAACTCATGCTGGAAGAACTCGTCGATGAAGTCAAGTATGTTGTAGATGTGGACGAGTTGCACGAGGAGAAACGAATCCCCGCTCTCATTGAGGTCAGGGGGGAAATCACTAAAAAGAGCCCTCGACCATTTGGTTTTATACCGATCAATAAATGAAAAGGTGGGGCGGTTGGGGGCTATGCTGAATTCATTTTCTTAGATAGAATGAATGGAAAAGGCGTGCTTGTGTTGTGGTTTTCGTAGTTGCAAGAATTTTTTTTTTCGAGAAAGGTCCTGTCAAGTCGGTCTGCTAATGCCTTATCTTCATATTTATAAGCCACAGAGAAACTGCTTCCTGCGTCTGCGGCCGTTGCAGCTAAACTAACATAGGAAGGAGGAGGGGAGGGGGGGACATCAAATTGATTTTTGTTAACATAGAACTGGAAAAGGTTCGATTCCTCTTTGATGTTGTTAAGCCAAGAGCGCAAAGCGCATGCACAAAATTAGATCTAGAGGAATGGGAAGACAAGAGAATGCCCTGGTACTCCATCTACCAAAAGAAATGATTGAAATAGAGCGAAGAATGGAAAGGCAGGATGCGAAGGCGCTGACTCAAAGGCTGATAGGATTGAACTCAAAGGGAAAAGGAAATAGTCTAAGCAAGAGGATTTACCATCGATCGTGAAAGACGAAGTGACTCACCAAGAGCATTGCCCATCAGGGGTTGCGGGGCTAGGAGCTAGAAGAACTAAACCAAAAGAAAATGGCCGTAGAAGGCTAGCTTTCAGAATAAGAAAAGGCACCTTATTAGCACGATATGGGGATGCTTAGACAAGAAAAAAACATTCAACAAAACTTAAAAAATTCTTTCTTAGGAAGCAATGGAAAGATAGGAAGCTTGGAGAGCTAATGGAAAGAAATAGAAATAACAGATTTGCGATAGAAGTTGAATACAATAAGTAACTAGGGGCAAGATACAGACTTTAGAGCATCAAGTCATACACAAATCGGAGTGACTTCACTACCCGAAGAAAGAAAGCTGCTTGGGCAGGGTCGAAGAAGACGTGTAAGATACCGAGGGGCCGGGGCTTATTTATTGTAAGGCGTCTAGAAGCCCAATTTTTGTCATGTATTATGGGCACACAAACGTTCACAAAGGAAAAGGCTCTCCATGTGCAGCGTCTGCTTCGGCTCAAAGTGAATAGGTTAGCAGTCTTGAAGTGACGGAGAATTTTTTAACTGTTCGGTGTCGGCATCTTTTCCTACTTCTAACTATTCTCCTAACCAGGCAAGGTAATCGACTAATCGGGAATTCAACTTCAGAGTTATGTCCCAAGGAGACAGGTTGAAATGTACGGGCATAGGTTAGCGTCTCGTCCTACAAATGATAGCCTTTGAAGGCCGCCCACGGGATGCGCTGTACGGTAGTAGTTTATGTTAGCTGCTTATCCGGTGCCTTCTTTACGACTTTCGACCAAGCCATTATTGAAGAAACTCTTGTTTAGTCAGGACGTCATTCCCATCACTTGTGGTTCTTTTTCAACCCCTTGCGTTGACTTGGTAAATTTCATATGGATTCGCTCCAATTCCAAGAGATACCGCATTATCTGCATCACCAGTTCTAGGCGTATACTATGTTCTAGAGCCTTTAGTTTAGTTGCAGAGCTAGAAGCTACTATATATATATATAGTGCCTGATTTCTATATCTTGCTTGCGAATCGAAGCTCTTATCTCTCTAGCTCATGAATAAATCACCCGCTGGAAAGGAATAGCCGGAATAGAATGAAGGAATGATTCAATCTTCCATCATTTCAAAGCCGACGCCTCCCTTTATGCCTTTCAATCTATACTTCCCATCACAACAAATTATGGAACAAGCAACGACTTTCGCGCGAAAAAGTATTTTTGCTGGGTCTCGCTTGCACATTTCTGGGTTTGACCTTTCGTCCCTTAGTCTCACTATGTTCAACTAAGCCACTTCGTCCCTAGACTCGGATTTTCACGCCTTTCAAAACCTCAAAGGCGCAATCCAGTTAGGGGTGGAACTGCGTTTTATCGCTGCCAAGCTTCTGGTAGCGAGAGCACGACCACATATAACCGACTTACTTGATAATGCCTCCACCCTTTCTGACCTCTACCAACTGAGTGACGAATTGGATAACCCATCCAGTCCTCTATCGCATCGAATTGACGAATTCATTCTATTGTGTAAAACTAATGAAGGTGGTGGTGCTCAAACACCAAGTGGGCTGGAGAGAGAAATTGCTAGTATTCTTTATATTCTCATTGAAGAAAAGCGAATTTACGAGGTTTCAAGAGCGTGGTAGCTCGACCCTCGGTAGAGTGGCGAAGCTGTGAACGAATGGGTTAGGCGAAAAGGGGAGACGGGGATCACCTCTAACAAGAATATGCTTTTGAGTCTAGATTTTCACTCTCAACATTCGCCCATGTACGGAAAAATATTATGGTTCGATTCCACAGCGTGCTTCTTTTATCCAATCAATTAACTCCTGCTACACAGAAAGAAGAAAGAGGCTCGAGGTTCTAGTATATATAGGGAGTGAAAGGTCATAACATTACTTGGGATGGGAAAAAGTGGTTGATGCTAAAAAGACGGGGTTTCATCAAGCTTTCACTTTTTCGATCGACCTCACTGACAGATGATCAAAGGCCTTAACTAGTAAAATATAAAGAAAGATCTTTAAGTCAATTAAATAAACTATTCAATTTCTGGTCACTAAAAGGTGAACTTCCTTCCTTCGACAGTCAGAAAGTCTCTTAGGCGGTCTGAGGATACCAGCTTCGCGTGACCGCAGTCCAACTCAAGGCAAAGCTTTACGATCCTGCCGCTTTCTCGATCAACTAACCGAACTATTGAAGATAAGGAAATGGACTGATTCACAAAGGAGTCCGGCACCGACCAGGATAGATGATGCCCTATCGCACTCCCTTCGATTCGCTATCAATCTGCATGATCAAACAAACGAAAACAGTCAAGTGATGCTTCTATTTTAATGTAATCTTTTAGCAGTAAGCTTGGGATGGGCCCAAGTAAAGGCCAGCTAGTGTCCTATAGCGCGGGAAAGTATGAAATGCTCATTTGCTAGTTAAGTAGATCCTTTGTAAAGTGTATTCCTTCCTTGGCAGTACGGAAAGTCTGTATCTATAAGGAAGTCTCAGGGCTCCCAAGTACACGATTGTTTAGGTGTGTGCTAAAAGCGCTTCCTTTAATGCCAGCCTGTATCTAAATCCCCTTTCCATATCTCGGAGAAGGTATGCAAGCAAGTCATCTATGCTGATAAGTTCCTGCCATTTTTTATAGGTAAGACATAGGGCAATAAGCCCGCTTTCACAAATTCCCGTCTTTCTCGATCGAAAGCTAAGCGTGCCAAACCATCTAAGCAAAGTCCTATTTGTCAAAGAAGAGAGCCAAGACAAGCTCAAGTTATCCGAGATAAGAAAAGGTCCTATCCTAATAAGTCGGGGTAGGACCGGTCGAATAAGCAGTAATTCATCTTTGCGTAGATGAAGAATGGGCTACTTCCTCACATATTGAAGACTTTAATACCACGAAAGATCCTTCTGAAACATAATATTTTACTACCTCAATAAATGCCCGAGAGCATTCAATAAATCTTATCTTCCTCTATCTACCCCAGCCTCAGTTCGGTCGGTCTTGGGGCTTCCCTCAGCCAAGAATTGAGAGAAGATATTTCGCTTTTACTCAGTACACATATTTGGATTAGTAAAATAGAACTAGACAGATCAAGGTGCGGAAGGCAAGCAGCAAATCCAATCCTTTTAAAAGAGAACCCGAATCCCCTCTTTCTGCCCTACTACATGCCAATCACTCTCCTTCCTTCCCCAAGAGCCAATCATGGCATGGCATTCGATGCATCAACAATTTCATTGCCTTCCTCTAGAGCATCAGATTTAATAGCAAAGGTTATTCAACTACGACCGGATTCTGTAGCAGAGGAGAGCAGGAAAGAGACAATAGCGGTTATTCTAATTGAATGTCAACCCGCCTATTCTGATTCACTTTACCCAATAAAGGGCTATGCGAAATAGGGATTGCTGCTTCCACTACGCTACCTTCCTAAGCCCTTACTCCTTATCCTTTTGCACCTACCTTGTCGAAGTACAAGATGTGGCATTAGCTCGGAAATACTTTTTTAAAGTGGCGAATCGGCTTCTCCCTAACAGGGCATTCTATGCATCTTCAGCTAGCTTTCCCCCGCCGCCTACTATCTAGCTGCAATCCTTCCCTTAACCCTAATCATGCTTAAGACATGGAATTGGATGCTTCTTACCCCAAAAGTCAATAAATAGAAGAGTGAGGAGGGATTTTTTGGCAAAGCAAGACTGATTAGCTCGCCTAAGGGTCGTAGCGGAAGAATTCCTCATCTGCGAGCTATTGGGGATCTATTCTCAGGAAGGAATGAAAGGACTGACATTCCTTACCTAAAAACATCTTAATCTACGATCTACGAATAAGAAATAGGATCATCTAGCCGAGTAGCAGTCAGTAGGCGGAGAAGAAGTCAAAGGCAAATATCTCTTTGCCCCCTCATCAGTCAATGCTTTGGCCTTCATCTCTTTTGCCCTTTTAATTAATTTTTTGCATGTGTAGGGGCACTTTTTTAACCTAATCGATAGTTGTTAGGATGAATCACACATGGGAGAGATATGAAATCTCTAAGCAGACTTAAATCCCTTACTTTGTCATTCTTTCCAGAATAGGATTTTGCTTAATATCATTTGGATGGACTCAAATACTTTCATGTAGGAGAGTCTTTGATGTGCTTTGAATTTGGATAGATCTAGTGGGCCTTCTAGCATGGACTTGGGCTTACTTACTGGCTTCACTAAGGATGGGAATCCCTACTCGATGAGTCTGGGTAGGCTATTAGGCACCTTTGGTCTAGGCTTTCTCAAGCCTATCCAGAAGTCTGAAGTTTCATCTATAGAAGGTCTAATTCTGAGCCGAGGCTCTATTTATTGCCTTATTCCCTTTCCTGACCAAAGTCACTAAGGAGGGACTGGGGCGGACTGCAATTCATCTAAGCTTAGTCTTCTCTTCTAAGATGATTGGAGGCTGGGGAAAAGGGCACTCTTGAAGAAGGGTCTGCCGTACATAGGGGTAAATAAAGCTCCTTCTCTTTATAGGAGAGGCGCTATTGAATGAAAAAGAAAATCTTCAAGTAGTGAGAGAACGAATCATAAAAGAAATAGCTTTTGACTAAAGACGCAGACGATGAGCAAAAGTCTGCTTTAATAAAGTAGCTCGGTTACTTATGATAGACCAAAGAGAGGCACTAATAGAGTATAGCAAGCTGCTCGTAAGATGGCAATAACTTGATTGCAAGCTTACCAACCAATAGCTACAATACCACATTCCACCAGTCATATTGATTTGATTAGCTTACTGTTCACGACAAATTTCGTGTACGGAAATTAATAACTACAATCACAAAAGAAATGTAAAGAAAAATTCCTTTTTTAATAAAACTTGTGAGTATAACTCTGTGTTTCCCCTGATACTTGTCTCTAATTTGTTTTCCTTGATTCAAGGACTGAAGCAGCGTATTTCTCGAGCGCTGGATGATGTGGACCTCCTTGTGATTTACTTGATCGTCAAGAAGAGTTAGTAGCGCTTCGGATTGATCACGAGGGACAACTTCCCTTGATCACTCCTTTTTATTTTCTTCAATTCTAGGGACAATGTAGTGTATTTCTAGAACGAAATGAGTTCCGTGTGATGCGTTGAATCTTCAATGAACTTCCATCTGCACTTCAGATTGATCTTGAGGAAGAACGTCTCGTGGATCTCTCCTTGCTTGTTGGAGAACCTTGGAGAAGACTATTACGTTGATCCCTTCTTGTGATCGATTTTAGCACTAGCATGGTTCGCTTCGGCCGTGTTATTAGCGTCAATGATGATCTTTCCATCTCTCACCAACGTCATGATTTTCTCCTCCTTTAAGAGGAAATATCTTACTGTAGGGTGACTGACGATGCGGTGATATTTGCAATACTTGGGATCATCCACCTCTTTTAGATCTTTCACCGCGTCGCTGAGATTCAATGATTCCATCATAGGCCCTTTCTCTACGGCCTAGAGATCCTATAAGCTTTCAGGGGCTCTGTAGAGATGGGAGCGGATTCAGTGAAATAGGAGGCTCAAGTGGTTCATCCGCTTATTCAAGGGATATTCTAAGAGGAAATTACGATATTCGTCGGTGAGGGATCTATGGTAGCTCGTCTATCTCTTAGCATCGATGACAGGCCTACTTTTACAGCGTGGGACTTCGTTTGCCTTTGAAAGGTTGGAATCCAAGAATTGTGGACTAGAGCCCTTATTCTAGGTCGATGTGCCACCAATACATTCTACTTTTGAAATCTGGCTTTACCTGGGCCGCTTCTCAACCTAGATCCCTTCGATGGATGTCACCGTGCTTGTCTCTTCTCAACTGGATTTGGCTTCTATTTAAGACTTTTGAATATTGAATATAACTACTAGCATCTGTCCCAGAAAAGACCCCTATTTCGTTCGAGCAAAGGGCGCCTAACCTGAAAGAGGAAATAGTGGTTTTCCTTGATGCGAAAGAGCTAGATCAGTAGTTTATCTGGGACGAATTCCTACTTACTTTTCTTAGTAGTGGTAACGAAGGTATGCCAAGGGAAGCTCGGGCCAACCTATGTCTCAGTAGATGCCCGAGAAAGGACCACTCAATCCAAACAGGTTCTCGCAACTGCCTTTCAAATAGGACCTCGAGAGGCAAGCCATGGAAGTGCCGCTAGGCAGGGAGCGAGCTCCTACTTCATTGGATTTCTGATGAAAATGGGGGCTTCCAATTGAGATTCATGAAGAGAAGAGACGACCCGACATTACAACCTGTGTCGAGCATATGAAAGAGTATGCCCGAGTGGAACTGAGAAGATCAAATGACCCGACAAAGCAGGAAGTGCCCAAATGTAGTTGACTATAGAACTTGCCGTTTACCGTCGTTGCTAAAGCAAACAGCCAAAGCTTTCCTGTTGATTTCGCAGGCAGCCGATTTTTCCTGCTTTGGTCTCATTATCTCACCTAGCGAGACCGGCCCACCACAGAGAGCTAGGCCTGGGTGCAAGTCAACATATTAGAATATCTGACTGATGTGGCATTCCCGACTTGGAAAGGGTTGGTTGACTTCAAGCTGGGTCAGCTAGACATAAGCAAGTAGGAATCGAAAGAGGATTGTAGTAAGGAGTTTTGCGATTTGACTACTTTCTAGTTGAATAACCAAGTGAGCCAATTCCTACTCCTTCGGAATCTTTTGTGGAGCTTTCTTCTCTGATGCAATGCCGAGTGGAAGAACTTCTGACTTCCCCCAAAGAGGTTAATAGCTCAGAGTGAAGCTCCTGAGTTTCCATTAGCCCCTTTTCTAATTGAAGGAAGAAAGCTATTGAGCCAATCATTCAATAAAGAACATATGTAAAGAAAAAGAAAGGTGAACAAGAAGGGAATAAGCTCTCAAGCCTCGGATGAGAGCAATCTCTTGTGGAAAAAAGGCAATTGCCTGGCAAGATCCTGACTAAGCCAATCTTGATTCTCTCTGAATGCTTCAAAGAAGAAGAGTCAGTCGGGCATCCAATTTATGCGCTTGTCTTCCATGCTGGATGTGGAACCGTAATTCATCCTCAACTGGATAGAAGAACTTCGCCTTTCTTCTTCTTCCTGAAATGAAATGAAGAGAAAGAAGGTGCCTGGCCTAAACTGAACCAAGCTCTGTCAGTAAGACCTCCTCAGAAGAATGTGATTTCGCCTTTCCAACCAATTGATGTAGGAAGAACCCTGGACCTATTCATTCATTCTCAGACTTGCCTAGCGGTCATTTTCATCCCGTAAAATGGTATTTCTCTCTTTTATCATCTCTTCAAGGACATAGAGCTTCGGTTCCCCCTCTTCCTAATGGACTACGAGGACCCTAGGACTAAGGACTCTTAGAAAGAAGGATTACCGTACTGGATTACCCTTATTATGAACAGACTGGTTGAATTCCTGGCTTTTTTATTCAAAGAAGGCAAAGAAGGAGAGGAAAGCACAGACGGGAAAGAAAGGGAAAGCTCCTACTCAAGTCATCGAGTGACATATAAAACAATGAGACATCTTTATGCATGCGCAAAAGGCTATTAATCGAGATAGTGCAGAGGTGACAAAGCATGCATGAGGTTTCCTTCAATCTGGTGGTCCCAACAAAAAAAACATTAGAGCTCGCGGCCTCAGTTGGAAAAATAAGGGTTGTTGCCCCGTTGTGAAGACAACTGAATGCTATTGTTATTTATTTCACTTGAGATGGGCCTTCTTACCACTACTTCTGCTTATTACTATTCTTTTGTTGTGCTTCCTGGGCAAAAGCTGGTTAGCCTTTTTTTTACTTACAACTCAAATAATATTAGCTATTTGTGTAAAGCAACGATTCGTCAACCCACTCGCTTTTTTAGTTGCTTATTTTTTCTGTTTGTATACGTCAGTCGGTTGCCTATATGCAAGATCTTCATTCCTTTCACCGGAGGTAGCACTAGTAAAAGAGGGAGACTCTGTTCAAAGCGGTATGGTTCTAGTTTTTTGAAAAACTATAGCTCATCGCTAATCTTTTATACCCGTCCGTCCTGAGAGTGAGCTCCTTTCAAAGTGGCAAACACAAGCCCTAGCGTAAGTCGCAATCAACTTGATGCACTTTGTTGGACTAATGAGTATAGGACCTAATTAAAGGTGGTTGGCGCCTATATACCACTTCAAACACTCTTTGTTTGGTTTCTGGATGATAAGTGGTATTGCACCACTATTCTGCCCATGGTAACCAATGTTCCCATTCCTTTGGAATATCGTTCGTAAAGCATCCCAGGTAGTTCTCTAAGCACCGTTCAAGCACCTCCCTCACAGTTTGCATGAGATTCCACTTATTCTATGTCATTTAAAGCCTTAGGTAGTTGTTCCTCCCGCAGTTCTGTTCTTGGTCTGATAGTCTTGTTAACGCTTTCTAATGTACTTTCTATCTTGTACAGATCTTCCTTGCCCTTTCTTCCTCGTCCAGTGACGGATTTTCCTAATGCAATGTGAGTTAAAATGTCCATATGGGAACCGGCCGTCAACTCCTTTTCTGGTGTAGATCCCCTTCCTTATGAATCAGTTCCCCGAGTACAAGGAATGAGTGCTCCTTATGTCTTTTCTCTCTTTCGGTCAAGATCATCTCTTTGTCTGTGGAGACCTTTTCAAGTCGTCCATTCTCTTCGATGTGGATTCAAAGTAATCTCTCATGCGGGTGCGGGGAGTCATGCTTGTGTTCTTTCTTTTTGGTCCCGGCCATGCAGTCCATATGTCTTTCGGTCTTGATTTGAGCACTCGTCTAACTACTAAGAAAGCTCGAGGGACCTCTCTTTCTAAGTTATTGGCTACCGGTCTTCCTTCTCTTAGTCAGGTCTAAAGGTCTAAGGAGAAGACCTTTTCTTACTCTTCAACTCCAGGTAATTTCTTCCTTTTTCTATCGAAAGATAGTGAGTACAAACCTTAAGGGGTCGTGAGCGAGAAATGAATCAGGCATCGGTCGTTCTAGCGGTAAGAGTCCTTCGGATGTTGAATGGTCTGGTCAACTCATTCCGTCCCTGTGTAGAAAGGAAGTAACCCGTGGGTATCTTCTATTAATTAACGAACTGGGAGTCACAGCTCCATCTTCCTTTGCTTTGGATCTTCGGTAACCACCATTCTTCACAGAAAAAGAGAGCTCAGAAGACCTCGTATATTACGACGGTACGGAAAAATCAATGGCACCGGGGGAAACTCAGTCCAGAGAAGAAAATGTCAGTTAGGAAAGATTAGTTAGACGCAGACCAGCGCAGGTGGGCACCACAGCTGTCTTCCTCCATATGATATCATGCAAGAGGCGAAAGAATCCCCTTACCTTATTTACAAGATTAGAACCCGGTCGATCGGAGTACCCTTCCTCCTTTTTGAGGCTTTTAGGCCTCCGGTCAGTCAGGGGTTGACAAGAGACCGGATTTTTTGGGGAATCCATTCTTTGCCCTACTGTCTGTGGTAAGTAAGTCTGCTTTGCCTTCTCACTTGAATTATTTTCAATGTAATTGAATTCAATAGTATGACTTCTATTTCATTGGGAACTGGATGAGTCGATCCGCCTACATGTCTTGCTTTCTTAGCTCCCGGTGACCTGCTTCGGTAGACCTTTTTGAACCGTAGCATGGCGAATGTCCTCTCTCTGGCTAGGCTCTATTGGTTTGAGGATGCCCTTTCTTTACTAGAGGAGGAGGAAATAAGACACTTACATACGTAATTCTCGATGTGAACCAGCTTGGTCGGTAGAATTTTTTTTAATCTAGCAAAAGGAAGGAAATGATGCTTTTCTTAACGAAATCCATAAGTAAGAAAAAAAATGAGGAAGAGAGAGGACCCCTCGGAATGGTATGTGGACCTTCCTCAAGTAACCCCCTATGACTCAACCTTTGTTCTTGTGCAAAAGCGTCCTCCATTTCCTTTCTCTTTTTTGAGCTCACTAAGGCAAGCGATGCCCCATTTGTATCTGTCTGCGATCGTGCCTAGCTGGGCAGTTCATCAGGAGCTGCTATCTGGGACCAAGCACTATGCACTCTTGATTTTCTTTTTCAATTTATTTCTAAGAGTATTGGCAAATCTCACTGTGCCTAACACATCTAATTGGAAATAGAATGAAGATAATGCGCTTTACTCTTTCATTTGTAGCTGGATTACCCCTAGGCTAACTTAACTTGAATCTGTTCTCTTTAGTTTTTCACTAATCCTTATCTGAGTGCTATACACATAGCTTCTTGATTACTTATCAAATAAAATGAACATTCTTTAAGAACTTTTTCTCCCGATCTTATGTAGCTTAGTAGCATGGAAATCACAATAGTTCTAGCACAGTAAGCTAGAAGATGATGAATCCTGCCCATTGGTGTCGAGTCCGTTGAGAGAGGCGCTTAAAAGGTCGTTAAGGCATTAGACTCATGGGTGAACCCACAAGGGAGGGGAGAGGTTGCTTCCTAAAAAAGAACTGGGGTTGGCTCCTTGCCTTTGATTCCTTACCCATAGCATAAGATAAAGAAATGGTGCGTGCTTCAACATCTAAGTTTCACACAAGGAACCTCCTGTTCTTAAGGATAAACTACGATATTTGATGGACTGGCAGGTCAGCCAACTAATTTATCCCTCAAGCTGAACGAACTTGACTTGCTCCTTTAGTTTAGGGCTATAGAGTTTACTTGCTTCTCACTAACGGCAGAATCATGAGCTTCATCACTCGACTCTAAATCAAATAAAAAACACTCCGCTATAGGATGACAATCCTTCACTCCTGAAGGGTAGGTTCTATACCGACAAGACCTCCTATCCCAGAATCCGCTCATTTCACACCAACTAAAGCAGAACTTAATCACCAAGGTAGAGTTGTATAAAGCCATAATGTAACTGAACAAAGTGTAAAACCCGCGATACGAGAGCAAAAACCTTCTATGTCTAAGAAGAAAAGCAACACCGAGTTAGGTAGGATGTAGATCGAGCGTAATAAGCTAGAGGAGTGATTATTTCGCTTTTGAAGGAAAAAGGCATCTCAAATAAGGTCCTCACTCAGCTCTCAGGCTATCTGGGAATAGCTCCACCAGACATAGAAGAAAGGAGTGTAGGATTGGTAAGCTTTGCCGGAAAGAAGCTAGTGGACTAATTCAGGAGGCTACTACCGGCAAAGCCCACTTGCTTCGGAGCGTGCTATTGTGTGAAGCGAAAAGGGACAGCGAAATCTAAGGCCACACCAGACAGGGAAAAGGAGGATTAGATAATTCGTCAACCACCACTTGAGTGTGATTCTCTTATCTGTTGAAAAGTACCATCCAGACAGTAAACCTTTAGGGCATATGACTAGTAAGGCAAATCAACCTATCGTATCGACGAGATGCAAGAAGAAGAAAATTAGCAGACTATGAAAGAAAAAGAATTTCTTCTCATCTGCCTTTGTCTCAATCATGGGCGATTGAAGCGAATACAATAAAAGAATGCAAGGTAGGGTTCCCTCAGCAAAGCCAACTCGATTGCTTCCAAAATCAGGCCATCGACCAGTAATGCGACTTGTAGAAGACTCCCTAGATATACCTAGCGGAGTTGGCACTAAACTAATAAGGAGAGCAGAAAGCAACTAGCCGCCATCAGGATATCCACGACTTTTAGATTAATATCCGTTTATTATTTGAGATGACAAAGCTCCCCACTAGACGGAAATTGCCGAATCAACACCATGCAGTATAGGAGTCCTTTCTTTGATTGGCCTTCCCTAGACCAGGACTGAAAGGACATACCAGCCCCCAAAGGATCATTGGGCATTCCTTCATGTCGGGAGGAGGTAGCAGTTGAAGGAGAAGATAAGGACAACTTTCTTTCTTCCATTCCACTCTTGCTCCAATCCCAATAGGATAAATAGAGCTAGCGCTTGCTATAAGGGCTTCTGACTCGCCTGTAACTAGCTGTAAGGAAACTAAAAAAGCTTTCTTTATTTGAATATAAAAGAAATATGCGCTCCTTCCCTCTTCTCTGTTGAGTTCATCTCGTAGAGGGGAGCTATAGTTCAATAGTATGGGTATTTATCCTTAGAAGAGGGAGGGCGTGCTAAATCCATAGGGGTAAGCTCCCACAAGGATTGATAATAAGCATAAATCAGGCCTTCTGCGGAGATAAAAGGAAGATTCTTTATAGAAGATTCTCTTTATTCCCACCTCAAGCTCGGTCATTGGCTGTCCTCCTCAATCGATTAGACTATAGCGAATCACTCGTGTATTGGTCTTAGGGAAAGTGTAAGACGCTATTGCTCGCAACTGGGTCTTGATTGTCGGTTAAACAAAACAGTCAACTCCAGTTGCTTCTCTTGTCCGATCGGAAACTGGTCTTCTTTTTATGGTGTAAGGGTCGCCAACTGCTCCCTTTGGAAGGAATCAATCGTCAACGTCTTTTGTTACCTCCACCCGCCGCCTTTGGTCAACTCAAACAACAGGCCAGGAAGGACATTGTTGAAGGCTCACTGAGTGCTTCTAGGTTAAAGGGAAGCACTAGACACACTCCACGGGAACTAGCTTTTCGGTTTGCTTCAAATTTGGCATTCATTACCCCTCCCCATCCTAGATTTCATGTTATTGTCTGCTATGCTAGCCTATGATGAAGGCCTTTCATTTTGGCTCTGTAGGGCTACCCTATGGTATGTGTTGTTATCTAAAGGGCCTGGTTAGGCTCTTCATTGAATTCCTTCTTTTCTTTTGGGAGTGCCTGAAGAGACCTGCTTACTGGAAGGTACCATTCTTTTAGAATGGTAAAAAGGTTACCTACCCTCTGATCCTCTTTATCTTACATAGGTTTACTATGAGCCATACCCAGCGGGATACATATTGCCCAAATGGAACCTAAAAGATGGGATGGGTGATCCATAAGATCATTTGGCGAGGTTCATCCCTCAGCGAGGGGATCTTTCTGGAAATAAAAAATTGTTTTATTGAGGCAATTTACCTCATCGCTTATCCGCATTTCTCTTGGTATACCCACCTGTATGCCTCCTTATTCCGTGAAGTCCTTGGAGCATGTGCCATTTATTCAGGATCCTTGTCAAGAAAGAAGTCAGTCCCTTATTGTTTATTTTATGTTAAAAGGTCTGGACTCGAAGAGGGAGTCGATTCACGTACTTCACCATTTCCTGGGTCGTTATCGCCTTTCCCCGGTTCAGGGTGTGGGTTCTTTCTCGATTAAGAAAGTCCCAGTGTGAACTCCCCTACTGATCTGACTCCAGCGGATTCTCGAGAAGCCAATTCTCTCTCTCGAACTAGATCTACTTACCGACAAGAGCTCTTAATGAATGAGCAATGAGTTTGATTCTAACTATTAAAAGCAGAGGAAATAGAATATTATATAGCCTATAGCTATAGGGCTAGGCTCCGCTCCTCGCTCGAGCTACCAGCTTTCTTAGATTTCATTCCTGTTGACTAATCCGAGTCCTTGAGAGCTTAGACGTCAGCGGGGAAGAACTCCGAAAGAATTTCATTGGCTCCTCCTCTCTTGCCCTCTTGATGGTATCCAGTAGAAATGGTTGCTGGATTGCCCCTAGTTCAAGCTCTAAGCCAAGCATTCAGGCACCAAAGACCTCTGACTACGCTCCTCAGCCTAGGAAAGAAAAATCCCATTTACTTAATACGTACTACTGTGCAGCAGATGATTTAGCTGCGGTTATTCCTCCACCAGCTTCTTCTTGGCATCAAGCCAACCCTTATTCCTTTCATCAACAGGCAATCCCGTATAAAAGAAAGGCTACTAACTTGGCTGATTCAACAAGTGAAAAAGGCATCCATTCAAACTGCTCACATTCCTATGTTAACACCAAGAGAAACAATCCCTAGAGCCTTCCTCTCTATCCATTCCTTTTTCATAATCATAAAGGATGGAAATGCTTAGCTTACTAAACCAGCAACAACGGAGTAAGCTCCCATATCCGTGAAGGACTGCTTTCCAGTAGAGGAAAACTTCTCGTTGCTGAGCTTGACGTTAAAGAGTAAGATGTTGATTCTATAGCAGCAACGAGAACGAGAAAGAAGTCTTATAGAATGAACAAGCGCTAAAGAAGGGGGTGGGATCTCTCCTAAAAGAAAGAATTGACCTCGAGCCTGTCCTACTTATTCTCCTTTTCCCGTTCCTGTCCCTGAGTGTGGAGAGGTTAGCCTTGAGCCAGGTCTTTATTTTTTATTCCATTTTATCAGTTTAAGTACTGGAATGGGAGATACGGATATTCATTCCTAAACTATGTCACGGATTGGTGACCTGATCCCGCTAAGCAAGAATTGCTGCCGGCACCGACTCAATTTTAACGGCCGGTTTGCCCCTGGACATTCCGCTAAGTCTAGTTGACAAGTTTCCTTTTTTCACACTGTAAACAAAACAAGCCCTTAGTCAAGAGGTTAATTACCCTCTTCGGTATCGGTAGAGAAAGTAGAGAAGGACAGTGACACAATAGCTCTAACATAAGCAAGTTGTCAAGAGGGAGTCAATAGCTGCCTATTCTGCGGCGCTTATTCCCACAGCATACTCAATAGCTGCGGTTACGGATGCTATTGCTAAGAGGGCATTCGAGTCGAGTCAACTATACGATAGTGAAGTTCCTCGTTGGAAAGACTCTTACTATACATGGGGATGCAGATATGTCAGAAGGACCGGATTCAAATATCCCCATTCTGCAAATTGAACATGGTAAAAAAAATATGATGATTATTGGGTTTAATTAGGAGTAAGGACTATTTTACCTTTTATTTCGATCCCTAGAGTAAGATTCGTGTCATGCAAATCATGAGAGGAATGAGTTTCCTGGCATGCGCTTAGGGAGTAGACATCAAGGTCTCTTTTATTTTCCCCAGACTTTTTTCCCATGAGCATGGTTTTGGGCTAGGTTACCAACCTCAAGAGGAGGATTCCTTTTTATTTTGAGAAATGGTTTCATTCGCGCTAAAGCAGCAGCATACTTTCAAGGCTGAAGGAAGATCTTTCGACCCTAGGAAGCCATACAGACCCAATCTTCCATGGCTACTTCCTCAAATAAGGTGATGATTTAGCCTTCTCATTCAAAAATGTTCTTGGTTGCGCTCTATCTGGTATGTCTTTTCTTATCCGATGAGGGTTTTTAAGTTGCCTCTTTACTTTAGAGCTAACGTAGAATAATCAATAGTTCTAGTCTAGATTTCTCTACAAGTTGATCGCTGAGGAAAAATATCATAGCCCCCTTGAGTCAATAAGAATAGCAGAATTCCGCTTTAAAAAACCTTACCTTAAATGTGTCGAAATTGAAGTTATCTCATTAGCGGTAATGACACTGTTAATGAAAAATGCATACAATAGCGAATTTCGTTCTATTAAATTCACTATCCATTATGGTCTAATACATAGAAATAACGAACGAGCCAACTTTACAGCAAGAAATGCAATTTTAGTAAAGGCCGATAACGCAGAAGTACCACTGCTTCGTGTATATAATGAAATATTGAAAGAATTCTGTGAAAATGATGAGAAATAAAATACGAAGAGGGGCAGCTAGACCGAGTAGGGGTTCGAATCTATCTCTTCGAAAGGGTTGAACACCGTGAAGTCCACCCTTTTAGCCTAGAGGAAATTTTTCAGCAACTTTGTGATGAATTAACGGATGGCGGGACAATGAGTGATGAACCTGTAGAAGTGGTAGCTATGGGTAAGAAGAGTCATCGTCCCGATCTTATACCCGCACTGAAAGCAACTAAGAAAATAAAAAGGAGCCCATTCATTGTTGCCGATATAGAGGCTGCTATCCACGACGATGTTCAAGTTCCTTGCGCAGTGGGGTTCTAAGTGGTTAAGCTGGGTGAAGATCTTGCTTCCAAGTCTGAATATTATATTGAAACATATTTCAGTGAAGATAACGATTTCGCAATATCATATTTCAAAAAACGAAGTGAACGTATGATGCTCGACTTTATAGAGCATTTAGCGGCTGTGGTATCAGATGAAAAAGAAATTCGAACGGTCTATTTCCATAACTTTTCGCGATACGATGGCATTATAGTAACGAGAGCTTTTACTTATTAGATCGCCAAGTACTCCTTCCAAACGGTGATGAGGAAGCATAAAATGTACGAGTTAAAAGTCTATCGTGGAAATGAAAAAAAGAAATTATTGTTCCGTATAAGGGATTCCTACCTTCTCCTTCCCGATGCGCTAAATAACATGGCCCAGCATTATGCCTAAAATTAGGTTCTAAAGGCACCATTCCCTATGAGAAATTACGACTTGAGTATCTTCCGGAGATAGGTCAACAATTATTGGCTTATCTGAAACAAGATATTCATCTCTTAGGTGGCGTTATGCTGAAGGCACAAGAGAATTATTGGAATCTGTACAAAATAGACATTGTTGATACAATAACGTTGTCATCGCTAGCTCTATCAATCTTTCGTATGCACTATTAAGACCCAAAGAGTTGGCCCATCCATATACCAACTCGAAACCAAGAACGCTTCATTCGGCGTGGTTATTATGGAGGACATGCCGATGTCTATAAGCCCTATGGTTAAAATTTAGACTATTACGATGTGAACTCCTTATATCCATTTATAATGAAAACTTTTCCGATGCCAGGCGAACGGGGCTCCCAGGCCGGGACGTCTGGAATAATAATTTAAAAAGGTGGAATTGGATAACTTACTTGGCTTTATTGAGGCTTTTGTAGTATGTACTCTCTACAATAGAGAAAGCCTTCCTACCCTATAAGGATAGACATAATGATTTAACCGTCCCAACAGGTAAATTCGTAGGCATCTATTTTAGCGAAGAATTTTTTTATGCCCGAAACTTGGGTTATAGAATTTTCCCACTAAGGGGCTACTTGTATGAGAAAAAGAAGAGTCATTTCGAAGGCTTTGTATCAGACATCTTCGCTAGAAGACAAGAAGCAAAGATAAAGGATGATGCAGCTATTATATATATCTACAAGATACCAATGAACTCTCTCTACGGTCAATTTGGTATAAACCCAGAAGTTATTAAAACCGAGATAGGCACAGAAGAAAGATATCATGAGTCGTATAAAAAGGAAACTTTTTACAGTGTGGGGGTCCTGTCTCTTGGACGACTTGAGTAATGGGAGAATGGCAACTGGGCCTTGTAGTGGTAAAACCTCGTGACCCTGGCATACTATTTCCCAAACTTCTGTGAACTTTTCTTCTCTTATGAAATTTCTACTCAGCTTGAAAAGAAAAGAAGCCTGAAGCCGATAAGTCATCATGTTCGATAATATCGAAAGAAGAGCTGAGGGCAGATCTACGACCACCCTCTTACTCACAACACACATACTATATGTGTGATGCCGACACCCTGATCTAGATATCCACTACAGACTATTTACCTTATTTATGATCTTCTTACGGCCATCACGCTATTCTATAATTAACCACGCTATTTATGGTAAAGACAGCCCTTCATAGATCTCTACGACCTACCTCTACGAACAACCTTAGACTGGCGTACTGATAGTAGCTTCTACCCATACCGCTGATGGTCGCTTACCAAGATCTATCTATGTGTACACGATTAGAGCTCACATCCTCACCCGTACGACTCTCGATATTGGAAGAGATCTGATTGCAATGGTATAAGGTATAAGCTTGAAGGAATAGATAGGCGCAAGGTAAACGACAGAACCTTGTACTAACCGGACCGATGGAAGAGGTCTCCTGTACAATCTCTGGCCCAAGAATCAGTGTCTCCCCTACTTCATCCCAGTATAGGGGAGTCCTACACTTGCGTTCATAGAGTTCCTCAAAAGGTGGCATGCCTATACTCACCTGAGAACTCTTGTTATAGGCGAACCTAACCAAGGGTAGATGTCTGTCCCAATAACCTCGAAAATCAAGGGATTACCTCCGTATAGCCTCCAATGTCTGGATGGTCCTATTAGACTGGCCATCGGTCTGAGGATGGAAGGTTGTTCTAAGACTCACTCTGCTACCCAAATCCTTTTGTAGGCTCTGCCACAAGGCTGATGTGAACCATGGATCTCTGTCTGATACTATGGATGATGATATCTCGTGTAGGCGCACTATCTCATCAATATATATCTGGGCTAGCTTGCCCATAGAGTAAGTCATACTGATCGGCAGGAAGTGAGCTGACTTGGTCAGTCGATCAATAATCACCCAAATGGCATCATGTTTCCTTGCAGTCTTCGGCAATCCAGAGACAAAGCCCATGGCTATCTCGTCCCACTTCCATTGTGGTATCTGAACTGGCTGTAAAGGTTCTGCTAGTCTCTGGTGCTCAGCCTTAACCAGCTAGCACACTAAGCATTTAGCCACATACTCAGCGACATCCCTCTTCATACCTTTCCACCAATAGTGTGGGCAGATCGTCCTATACATCTTCGTGCTCCCTAGGCGCAGGAAAAAAGGTGAGCTATGCGCCTCCTCCAAGATATCATGTCACAGGTCACTATCCTGAGGAACACATACTCGTCCCTGGAATAGAAGTGTGCCATCCTGGCTAAGGTTCAACTCCTTCTGTGTCATCAAGTACCTCAAGCTCTTATGATCCGTAAAGATCTGGCACTTCCCCACATACAAGTAATGTCACCATATCTGAAAAGCGAAAATAATGGCTGCAAGCTCTAGGAAAGAAAATGGTCGTGATGTTACAAAGGTCGTGACTGAGTCTCGGTTGATTAGTTTGCCTTTTCTTGGTCTAGTGTGGCTAACAGGCAACAGAAGGATGACGGCTTTTTATTGGGAACGTAGCGTAGAAAGGGGTTCTTCCGCAGTGAAGCAAACGATCTAGCCAATCATTCTTCTACCGATTATCCAAGTTCGGTATTCTGTAAGTTCCTACGTCATATCTAAATGACTCCATTGAGAGTATGATCTGTTCAATATGTAAGTGGTATAGTCACTACATGTAAGGCAAGCCCCATAGACACCTTACTACTTTCTAATCTTTCTCTCTTGTCTCGCCAATCTAGTATTGCCATATAAGAGAACTGCCTTTATGGGTAGAATATCTTTGAAAGATATCTTTTACTTCTTTCACTACGCCCTTTCACTCTTTAACTACTTGAACAAGGAGGGCAGGGGGTGCTATCATATATAAGAAAAGCTGCTGCATTTTGGCAGCGGTTAGCTCGCTCTATAACTAGAAATTTGATAAGAGAAGTGCGAAAGGATTGCAGGCAAGATTCATGGTATGCCAGTTGTCCACGAAACTTTCAAGATTGGTTGAGTCTTAAGTGTACTTTAGTAAGAGTATGAAGGATCTAGTGGCCGTAGTTATCTGTCCACTCAAGGTGTTGCAAGCAAAAGGTTTATGAAAAGCGTTAGAAATCATGGTCAACATTTTTCCAGTGCTTCAGCGAGCTTTGGCCTTTTTTTCTTATAGGTATTTAACCGGTTCGGAAGATAAACTATCAGTCAATGATGTTTCTAAGGTAGATGTTTTTCTTTGCCTTTCAAGATATTGCGTATAAAGAGAAAGATAGCCAGTCCTCTTGGGCGGCCGAGAGTGTTATGTAAAAAGGACCAAGGAGGTTCCTATCCTAAAGGAGAAGGAGGAGGAGTAGGAGCTATCTTTAGGGGCGGAATCGAATGATTACGAGATAAACAACGAGACAAATGAGAGAACTTAGACAATTCACTTTAAGTACAGGGAAGTCTGCTGGTAGGAATTCCTCAGGGCATATTACGGTTTTTCACCGAGGGGGTGGATCGAAGCGATTGCAGCGAAGAATTGATCTGAAACGAAGCACTTTGTCTATAGGCATTGTAGAAAGCATAGAATATGAGCCTAATCGTTCTTCTTGAATCGCTCTAGTAGGATGGACCGAGGGGGTCCGCTAGAGAAAATGCAAGACGATAGAAGAGTTCGCTCTGCCGCGTAAGATCCTTGAATCAACCACGACTACCATCTGCGGTCCACTTTTGTTCTCTTCCCTACCCGGGAAGGGGGATCAAAGAAAGGTAGCTTGCTTCTCTCCTGGACGGATGGCGACTTATGTAGTGGTGGGCCTTCCTACCAGAATACCTTCTTGGTGGAAGAGCCCCTTTTTTACTCGTAAGGACGCAGGAAGAAAAAAAACTTGCGCGAAGGATGTTTTCTTCTCTGCCCTCTCCTCTCCAAAGGCCAAGGGAGAGACTGCATCCCTTTCCTTCGGTAGCTCTTTTGGTTTCCCAAGGATAGCGGTAGCTGGGGCAAATCCCACTTACTTCGCTCCGCGAATGAGAGAGAAAGTCAGAGGAAAAAAATTGTTCTCTCTTTGCGAGATCCCAAAGTGGAGAACGCATAGCATTCTATGGGTACATATGATCAAACATAAAACAGTGCTCTCTTGGCAGAGTCTTAGGCGGCAAGAGACTTTAAGGCTTGTTGGAGCTTCTGAGCATAACAAATCGAAGCCGAAGACAGATCAAGGTAGCTTGCCTGCCAAGCCGATAGGTGAAGGGCAGAAGGATGGAAGGTGCAAAGTAGATCGTGCACCTGTCGTGTGACCCGTTGGTCCTAAGAAATGTCTTGCGCGAAGCGACTCCCCTTTATGTTAGGGGAGCACTAAAATGCAACTTCGATCGGATGCGGGTATCAAATCCCGCCGCTGAGATGTCCAGCAGATTCCTGGGCCTTGACGAATGGCCGGCCACCTTTTACGTTAGAAGAGCAAGAGGCCCAGGGCATAGCAGGATGAACCAATGTGAATGAGTTTAAGCTTCATTGCCCAAACACGATTGGTGCTGACCACACTAGGTGCTACCGTGGTAGCAAGAGAGGCCAGGCAGTGACAATTGAGAGGTTGTCACTGAGCATTCCTAGTCACACAGAAAAAGAGGTCAAATGGCAAGGCCATACGCCCGTTTGGCTCCTAGCGGAGTATAGCTCCCATCCAAACATCTGATTAGGGAACGGGGCAACGTCCATGAAGCTCCGGCGGAAAGGGAAGGCCTGCCAGGCCGTATGCCCATGGGTGCAGGATTCTTCGAAAAAGCGCGGGCTGACTCGGAGAGCTGGGACCTTGGTTTAGTAATGAATGAAGGGAAGCTCTACGAGCTTTCTTCGCCAGTGGCTTATATAGTGGCCGGCCTTATAAAGCTCGCTAAGCCTCGCTTCCCTCTCCACTTCACTTATTAATTAAGTGGAAAATAGTCGTCGACATTCTATAAACGACTTGACCGAGTCTACGAAGCTTTGCTTTTCTTGTAGTCGGCCCGTAATGCCTCCCTTCATTTGCTTGCCTCCTTCTAGCTCAGAATGACTAATGCCTATTATTTAGTGCTAGAAGCTAACCGCCATCAGCTCACCCTTCGGGTCTCGCTTCCAGCGCAGGAGGCCAAGCATTCTGCCAGATGTCCAGGCCTGGGAGCCCCGTTCGCCTTTGGTACTTCAGTAGATCTTCTAAAATAAAAGTGCTACTTCAGCCTTAACTATAACTACATTAAAAGCCCCGCCGATACCTACCTATAGAGTCAAATTTAAATAAAAAAGTACCAGTGACGGTGACTTTCTAGGTTTATGGATTCAGTCGGCTAAACTCCATCAAACTCCTCAATCAATATCAACAAGATGTCGTGACCACTTAGGCTTGGTTTACTTTGATTTGAATGTAAACTAAAATAAGAGGCGTTTATTCAAACAAAGGGAATCGAGGGTTTCCTTGTTTAGCAGTACGAAAGTAGTTCTACTATTAAGATGTTTAATATTAATAATAAATATTCAGTGTTGTAGCTGTAGAACAGAATGTCGTTCGCCTTTACTTTGACTTTCTGAGAAGGACTTAAGTAGCTATGTTTCCAAAGGCTAACACCCCCCTGTCCTTTATAGTATAGTCATAATGGGCTTCTCAGAAAAGTCAGCATGAAGGCATTCGAAAGACCGACCACTATCTCATAGGCATTATGGTGGTAAAATCGACGACCACACATCTCTATACCAAGTCATGAGTGATAGCGAAGCCAAGCCGCCGTCTATAGGCGAAGGGACGAAAGCCCGACAAAGGCCTATGCTACAGTAAGAAAAAAAGTACGTTGATGTTACGAAGTCACTTAGCCATATACTATACAAAGGGAAAGGCGTCGGTACAGAGTCACGTCAGATGTGGATATAGAGTAGGCTATAAGGAACGGAGTCAACAACTATGGACCGAGGCTACACTAAGGAACAAGGAAGCTTGACAGAGAAATAAAGTCAAGTAACAAAGCTTCTTCTCTAATAGCCCCATTGAAAAGGTAGGCGAAGGCTTTTTGAAAAAGTATTTTTTATCTTGTAAATGCATTTTTTTCTATTTAGAGAGAGTGGGCTTCGAGTTCTTAGGCAGAGCCGTACGAGACAACTCACGTACGGTTCGGGAGCCGAGCCCTTGCGCAGGGGCTTAGGTCAACACTTATATAATAGCCAGTCATCAATTGGAAGCGGGCAAGATGGTGATGAATTGCGATTGGTCTAAACCTTCGACTAGCGACTTATTGCGACCTGCACATAATGCCCATACAGACTAAGACCTTATTCACACAGCGAAGAAAGGCCGAGTGGAAGGGGGCAGTCGGCTGGCTGCTTCTATGCCATGCGCTTTGCTTCGCTTTATTTTATAGAAGAAAGAGACCAAATGAGAGGGAAAGGCAAGGGCAAGCGATAGAAAGGAGAGTCCCTCGCGCGAACTACTACTACTAGAAAATGGTGAGACCATTAGTGAAAGAAGGACCAAGGAGGATCCTATCCTAAAGGAGAAGGAGGAGTAGGAGGAGTCAGTTTTCTTTGAAGATCGAGGAACGTAGTTGATGAGTTGGTATTTTCCGACTAATCTTGTATTTCAATCAATACTTTTACTATGTTTGAGCAATAAAATTGTGTATTTGATGCCATTAACTTCTATTTTATAGGTGGTATGTGATTTAGAAGTAATAGTGAAGAAACCAAGTGAAAATAGGTCAAAATGAAGCAAAAATGGACATATTGCGCTGCCCAGTTAATTACTCTATGCGATCGCAAAAGGTTATATGCGATCGCATATGACAAGAAATGAATATTATGCGAACGCACCAACACATTGCGAACGCACAGAAGAATAGATGGTATGGTCAGCTGCTAGTCGACAAGCCTATGCGAACGCAATGGTCCTTATGCGATCGCATAGTTTGAGAAACCAGCTCTATGCGATCGCAATGGACTTTGTGCGATCGCATAGTAGATTTTCTGGGATGTTCCGGGCAGAATTGGAATTTCACAAATCCTTGCCCCAAATCAATTATATACTCGCCCAAACAAACACGGAAAAAAAAACTCTCTTCATCTTTTATCATCTTTGGCATCTTGGACATACTTTTGGCTTAGAGAGAACAAGTTTGGAGGCTAGGGTTTTGCACACACACTTGGGTCTTGAAGATTAAAGCTTGTGGTTAAGGATTTCTTACCCATTTATGTTTATTTCTTCATTTCATTGCTTTGTATTGTATATCTAAGTGTGTAGTATTTATTTCCAACACTTCAATCTTGTTTATGGGAATATTCATATTTAAAGTGTGGATTAAATACCTTGTTGTGCTTATGTACTGAATGATTTTTATATATTTATGAAGTGAGTTATTGTTACTTTAATTATTCTTGTTCTTTAATGTTTCCAAGGAGAATAGCTAACTCTAGGACTCGCCCATTTACTTTGAATTAATTTTGGGAAAGATAATTTGGAGTTGGGAAAGATTAATTCACAAGAACTTGAGGCGTTAACCCTCATTTTATAGATTCTACCTAGGGATAGGATTGAACTACTTGCATCCAATCAGGTGTGCTTAATCTTCTAATTGTGATTAGGGATAATTCAATTAGGAAGTCTTGGTAGTCTTCGGAAGAAGCTAATTAATAATTATTATCCATGGCTAATTAACATAAACTCGCTCATATTTGTAAAATTGTGAAATACATTGGATCGTTACTTGAGTGTAATTCCCGATGCATTCATACTTGTAGCCATTGATCATTTTATTTGATTTCTAAGTTAGTTTACATTTCCGCATTTAGATGTAGAAATCCTTTCAACCCAAAATCTTAAGTGTTTGGCTTAGCGCGACTAGTGATAATTTTCTTGCGTTCCTAATCGCCTACATATTGTTCTCTGTGGGATTCGACCCCGACTCATAGTTGGGTAAATATATTGCATACGACTGTGTCTGGTACTTTTTAGCGGTGGAATTGGACGTTACAAAAAATCTGCACTGCAAATTTTTCACCAGCTACTGGTTTTTGCCATACGGGTCACGCCGACCAACTCAAATCAACTCCAAAAAATCTGAAACTTGGCAGATTAGTAACAAATAATATTCATTCTAAAAAATGAAAATTTAAAAAATGACAAAAATATTGAAAAACGATGGGTTGCCTCCCACCAATCGCCACATTTAACGTCGTGGCACGACGCAAACAACATTACCACTTTTCTCGCCATTTGGATGATATGGATTGGGCCCCCAGCTTGGAAACAAGCTTATGACCACGAGCGACGGGGGTGGTAATTGGATGTTCGAGCCAATACTTAAAATTTTCATTTTGCACTTCTTGGCTTTCAAGTGAGGAATGTCGTTTTGATTTCTTGCCTCCTCAAACTATAAAATGTATGGCCAAAGTTGTTCCCCCTCGCATTCCTTCATTGATTCATGTGGTTCAACTCCTGTGTCACCACACAATTCCAAGGTTGAAAAAAGCTTGGAATGTGACTTTAAGCGTAAACTTTGCAATTCATCTAAGTTGACATCCTCTTTTTCCCCCGGATTAGAGTCAACATCAAGCACATTAGCATTCACACCGGTTGACTCCAATTTCATATTTTTGCCGGCATCAACAACACTTATTAAGTTGGTTGGTGGATGTTCTTCCATTTGTGAGTGCAATCCTTGGAGTGCAAAATCATTTTGGAGACTAGTCTCCAAAAGATGTTCCGGGGCACTTTCCTCCTTGTTTCCTTCTTCAAGTAGATACTCAAACATGAGCTTGAACTCTCCACTTTGGCCATGATCCACTTCTTCCAATTCCATAGCCCTATAATTCTCATCAAAACAAATAGAACCATCATAGTAGGGGCTTGGGGAAAGGAATAACAAATAAGCACAATCATCCCAATGACCATTTTGGAAACCACACTTATCACAAATACTCCACTCATGGGTTTGGAATTGTGCACACAATCCACCCCCCTGGAGAATTTAAACAATTTTTCCACGAGTGTGGTCCTCCACAATAAGGACAAGGATCATCAAAATATGAACAACTACCATACGACCAATTTTCATTATATGATGCCATTTTTCAAAATTAAGACAATAAACAAGAAACAAACACTAAAAATATACCCAGGGTAAGAAAAATAATTACACAAATATCCACAAGTTTGGACCAAAGCACTTTCGCTTACTTCTCAAACAACCTAAATTATGCCAAATCGTTCCCCGACAACGGCGCCATTTTTGGTAACGTCCAATTCCACTCGCTAAAAAGCAATAGACACGGTCGTACGCAATATATTTACCCAACTATGAGTCGGGGTCGAATCCCACAAAGAACAATATGTAGGCGATTAGGAATGCAAGAAAATTATCGCTAGTCGCGCTAAGCCAAACACTTAAGATTTTGGGTTGAAAAGATTTCTATATCTAAATGCGGAAATGTAAACTAACCTAGAAATCAAATAAAATGATCAATGGATACAAGTATGAATGCATCGGTAATTACACTGAAGTAACGATCCAATGTATTTCACGATTTTACAAATATGAGCGAGTTTATATTAATTAGCCACGGATAATAATTCTTAATTAGCTTCTTCCGAAGACTAACAAGACTTCCTAATTGAATTATCCCTAACCACAATTAGAAGATTAAGCACACCCGATTGGCTACAAGTAGTTCAATCCTATCCCTAGGTAGAATCTATAAAATGAGGGTTAACGCCTCAAGTTCTTGTTAATTAATCTTTCCCAACTCCGAATTATATTTCCCAAAATTAATTCAAAGTAAATGGGCGAGTCCTAGAGTTAGCTATTCTCTTTGGAAACATTAAAGAACAAGAATAACTAAAGTAACAATAACTCACTTCATATATATATAAAAATCATTCAATACATAAGCACAACAAGGTATTTAATCCGCACTTTAAATATGAATATTCCCATAAACAAGATTCAAGTGTTGGAAATAAATACTACACACTTAGATATACAATACAAAGCAAAGAAATGAAGAAATAAACATAAATGGGTAAGAAATCGTTAACCACAAGCTTTAATCTTCAAGACCCAAGTGTGTTTGCAAAACCCTAGCCTCCAAACTTGTTCTCTCTAACCCAAAAGTATGTCCAAGATGCCAAAGATGATAAAAGATGAAGAGAGTTTTTTTTTCCGTGTCTGTTTGGGAGAGTATATAATTGATTTTGGGTAAGGATTTGTGAAATTCCAATTTTGCCCGGAACATCCCAGAAAATCTACTATTCGATCGCAAAGATTGACTAGTCAACTGCCAGGGCCCACGATTTTACACTATGCGATCGCAACACAGCCACGCGATTGCATAGTGTCAGGTATGACTTAAACTCCCAAAAGCTGTAAAAAATGGAAAAAATTTCCCCCTTCTCATAACATAACAGGCCCCTCATCCCTAACCTCCCAAATAATTCAAAGTGCCAAAACTCTTCAAGATTCTTGCAAATTTTTCATCTCAATCCTCAAGGTATGTGATTTCTTCGCTCTCCTATTAAATCTTTCATCTTCTTCTTGGTGTCATTTGAGAAATAGAAGATCACCCATGGTTGGTTGGTCATTATTGCTTACAAATTTTAAGTGTTAAGTTGCAAATTAATGCTTAAAATTGTTGTTTGCTTGCTGGGTGAGTTTGGTTGAGAGTGAGTGATCCTTTTGAAGAAAATTTTGGTTGAAATCTATTGCTCCATTGTCTGAAATTGAGCTCACAAAATTGGGCTCACAACATGTTTGTGAAAATGTCCAGAGGAATAAAATCTAGGTAGAACTGAAAAACCTTATGCGATCGCATTGACTGTTCTGCGATCGCACAGGCCAAAAAAATGCACTGAAAAATAAAAAATATTGCACTATGCGACCGCAACAATACTATGCGATCACATATCACTATAAAACGGAACTTTGAAATTGCTCTATGCTATCGCATAGCTTTAAGCCCAGCAGTGCCAAAAATAGTAGCTTCGCTGAATTTTGCCCGAATGCTTTCTGCTCTTTTTCTTTGGCCTAAATGCATTATTATATTGTGTATAAAGTACTCGTTCATGTGTTTAACAATTGGTTACCATCTGTAGGTACTTTGTGCACAAAATGGCCTCGGACAATGTTGAAAATGTGCAAGAATATGCCTTCCCAGCTCCGGAGGAAGAGTATTTTAATGTGACAAGATTCTTGGTAGCTGACTGTGAAAGGAATTATGACAAGCTCATGTCAAAGAGCATTGTCAAAGAACGAGGCATTCGCTTGGACAATGTTGAAGACAAAATGCCGGAATTCTTCAAAGACTGACCGACAATGGATGGATATGCTTTGCTCCTGAACCAGTCAAGGCGAACTACACAATAGTTCGTGAATTTTATGCGAATGTCATGAGGACTAACTTCCAGGGGGAGGTATTCACTATTGTTAGAGGCAAGCGGGTCAACATTGTCCCCGAGGTGATTAATGCACACTATGGGATTCCAAATGTTGATGATGAGGTATACCGAGTTGTAGGAAGAGAGAGAGGAGCAGAGTGGTTGATAGAAAAGCTTTATGGCGGGCTGGTGCCGACTTGGGCAGGAGTACACAAAGGGGTTAATTCACATGAGTTCATTGGGGAAGCCAAGACATGGCTATCCCTTATCTGTGCCAGGGTTGTGCCGGCTCGAAATGAAACTGAAGTGACCCTTGAGAAGGCATGGATGATTGTTGCCATTATAGATAGCTTGCCTGTAAATGTAGGCCAGCACATTGTGAACGAGATAGGGGAAGCTTGCAATGGAAGGACTAGAAGCTTATTCTTCCCTTCATTGATCACTCAATTGTGCTATGCTGCTGAGGTGGCTACAGACCCAAATGATGTTGACAAAGACCCTACTATAGCAATTTATCAATTGCTTCGCCGAGGGGCATCTAGCAAGAAGAAGAAGAGCAGGATTGATGTGTTATCTCCTTTGTTTGGGCAGTTTGACGGTTCGGCCGAGGGATTCGGAGGCGACCCCACGGCTACAGCAGGATTTCATGACCCCATGGGACCACTCCAGTCAGGCCCTCACACCATGCGCCACATTTGTCAGCAGATATATGGTGTTGACACCCACATTCGATAGCTTGTTGCAGGTCTCCCCTCAGGTCCATCTGGTGAAGGCACTTCGACAAGGTCTGGCTCATCGAACAAACAACCACCGACCTTAGATGATGTAGTGAAAGAGAAAAAGGGATTCAAGACTAGGTTAGAATATTTGAGTAGGAGACAAGGAAAGATTGAAAGGCGACAGGTGAAATTCAAGGAGAACGAAAAGAAGAAGAGCAAGTTGCTGTCGCGGATGATGCACAAGCTGAGTTCACTTTGTGGCTCACAAGATTCCGACGATGATGATGAGGAGGACATGGAGCTCAACTTTCCCACTACCTCTGGCTCCGAGTGACGCAGTATTCAGGGAGCACTTTCCACCATTTTTATTTATCAATTTTTGGCGCATTGGGGACAATGCAATACCTTTGGTTGGGGGTGGCTTCTTATATAACTGTTGTTTTGGTGGATTGGTATAGTAGTTATTTTCTTGTTGTTTCTAGTATATTCTCATGTCATGTTGATAATAGGTGAATTTAACTATAATTATACCCTAAATAATCACACCTTTGTTATGGAATTAATGTTGTTTATGAGGACAAAATGCTTTGATTAGTGTTCGTTTGTGTTTTATAGGTACATGTGATACATTGGATGCTATAAATAGCTATTTTGGAGTCCTAGGTTGATGAAAAGGCCAAAAGAAGAGCTAAAGTGAAGAGGGCCTGAAGAAGCACGGAAGAATCAGACGGACTATTCATCCGCGGTTCACTCGCGGCCTCGGATGAACCGCGAATAATAAAGCCCTCTAAAGTTTGCTTGTTCGCGGTCCGCTCGTGGCTGCGAACGAACCGCGGAAGGCGCCGCAACAGTTATCCTAATTTACTCAAACTTAGGTTTTAGCCCTAAAAACCTCTATTTAAATTCCTAGTTCGCCCCCATAGAGGCATGTTTTCTTTATTTCATTACTTTTGCAAGATGTTTAGTAAGAGAGATTCCTCTCAAACTCTTTCTTTTATTTTATATCAATTATTTCTTTATAATTTCAATTATTATTCTTGTTTCTTCAAGCATGAGTAGCTAAAATCTACTCTGAGGTTTTGATGTAACCTATTGAGTGATAAACTTATCGTTTATGTGATTACAAATTGTGACTTAGATTTCTATTTGTTCAACTTCATTCTTGTTGTAGTTAATTGGTAGAGCTCCCAATTAGCGGTGCCTATTTAGTGTGCATAACATGGAAAAGAGTGCATATTAAAGTTTATTGTTGAACAACACCACACCTAGGTTATTGGAGGAATCTATAACTTTAGGCGTAAAGACGGGGTTAGGAATAACGAAGTCTTGGGTGCAATCTTAAGTGAACTATTCAAATTAAAGCTAGCTAGTGTAGCTCGGGAGAGTGCACTAGTAAATTGTTGTAATTGCTCGGGAGAGGGTTACGATACACATAGCGTTCATGATTGATAGAATATATTAACACATTGTATGAGCATAACGATAAGGGATTCCATCAATAGGGGAAATCAACACCTTAGTCCTTCTCCTAATATTCTTGTTACTCTATATTCAGTTCTTTCTTTAAAGCATTCTTAATTATGCAAAGTAGATATTCGAAAATCACACAAAGATATATTCAAAGTTTGGGAACTTGATTCGGAAGTACTTTTGGGGTTGTGATAGTTGCAATTGGTAGGTTAATTCTCTGTGGGATCGATCTTGGACGTATTAGACCAAGTTATATTGACTACGACCGTTGCTTGGACGTGAATCAATTTTGGCGCTGTTGTCGGGGAATTAACGGAATTATCAATTGCCATTGATAGAACTTCAAGATTCTTATGTATTCAGGTTCTTTCTACACTCTAAATTGAAAATTTTGACGGTTGTTGATTTGGGAATTCAGGTGCATGCCTAGAAAATCTACAAGGACTGGAGAACTAATTGACGGACTCTTAGACCCCGAGCAAACTTTCCGGGCACGTAACAAAGCCATCAAACAAATTCAACAATCTCAACAACCAATCAAACTAGACTTCGACATGGGTGATATTAACGAACAAAACCAGCAAGCCGGGCTAAATATGCAAGAGGCACAGGAAGGTGCACTGTTCGACTGGGCACAACCCACAGCGGATAATTTGGCAACATCCATCGTTGTGCTAGAAATTCAAGCTTAATCTTTCCAGATTACCAACAACACGCTTCACTTGTTGCAAAACAAGGGATAATTCTCCGGGTCTCAGGTTGAAGATCCACAGCTGCACCTCAAGAACTTTCTATCAATATGCAACACACAAAGGCAACCGAATATAACTCCGGAAGCTATCAGATTATTACTCTTTCCGTTCTCAGTTACAGGAGCAGCACAAATATGGCTAAACACACTCCCAATAAACTCCATTGCAACTTGGGATGAGTTAGTCAACAATTCCATAACAAGTTTCATCCACCCGACAAAACAGCTCAACAAATTGATGAGATTGTGAGTTTCAAGCAGAAACCACTGGAAACATTACATGAAACTTGGGGCAGATTCAAAGGTATGCTTGTTATGTGTCCTCACCATGGTATGCCAGAGCAGATGTTAGGCCAAAGATTCTACATGGGGCTTTCAGACAGCATGAAGAACATTGTAGATGCTTCAGCAGGTGGGGCTTTTTTGAGCAAGACGTGGAGAGAGGGCCAAAATTTGCTAGACAAGATGGCTCAAAATTACGGGTGGACTTCCAGGAATGCTCCTATCACACCAGTGGTACACTCTATACCTTTGGATCCATCAAACACTCTTGAGGAGAACATGGAAACTTTGTTGACACAAATGAGCATCCTGACAAAGAAGGTGGAAGAATCAGGGGTCAAGCAGCAGGTTCACATTGTAGATACTACCAATGGTGGTTTATACACATCTTGCATTAGCCAACCCATAGGTAATCCATGGGCTGCAGACCAAGAACATCATCATCAACATGAGGATATAAACTATGTGGCTAACTCTAGAGGGCAGCGACAAGGTAATCAAAACTGGGGCCAACAGGCTCTAATGCAGTACAGACCTCCCCAGCCACAATTTAATGCAGCAGGTATGCGGCCACCACACAACATGGCTCCATATCCTAGACCTAAGAATTTCGGAAATCAGCAGCAGGGATATCATCCACCTCCACCACCATATGGGGGTAGACATGACGATGGGTTTGCAAGGTTAGAAGCTATGATGCGGCAGGTAATTGGGTCAAATGCCAAAACAAATGAGAGGATATATGCACATGATGCCGCTATCAAGAATATTGAAGTACAGGTGGGTCAGATTGCTATGTCTCTTAACAATCATCCTCAAAGGACATTGCCTGCAGATATACAAAGAAACCTAAAAGACCAAGTCCTGAAGCAGATGATGGCAGTGACTCTGAGAAGCGGTAGAGATCTTGATGCTGAGAAGGAAAGTGAGAAAATCGACAGACAGGCTGAGACACCTACTCCATTGCCTATTGAACTGGACGAGTCCATAGGGTTGACAGAAGTCACAGTCCAGCCAGTTGCTGAAAATAAAGAAGCAAAACAGGGAACGGAGAAAGTAGTTGAATAGGTAGAGCAGTAGATTGATGAGAAAGTGATAGAAAAAGAAAAATCCCAAGTCACCGGGAAGAAGAGGCCTCCACCACCATTCCCCCAAAGAAGATTGCTGACAGGACGGTTAAGTGTCCATTTGGTATTATAGATGATGTGATTATCCAGGTTGGGAAGTTCGTGTTTCCCGCCAATTTTGTTATTCTTGATTGCAAGGTCGACGAAGAAATTCCCATAATCCTAGGTAGACCATTCCTAGCCACCGGGAGAGCTATAATTGATTGTGAAACTGGGGAACTCAAGATGAGATTGAATGATGAGGAGATCATCTTCAATGTGCAAAAATCCATGAGGCGCCCTTTTGAGTTCACGAACTACTCTCTTATTGATGCGGTTGATGTGATAGTAGAGATAGATGATGCAGAGTTGACCATTGAAAATCCACTCCAAGCATGCCTGATGAACATGGATGATGTAAATGGTGAAAGTTTAGCTGAATGGGTACTATCTCTGGAAGGCAAGGGATTTTGGCAGAGAGAACTTGAGTTCGAGCCTCTACACTTAGAGAAAAGAGAGACTCCGCCGGCAAAACCATCCATAGAAGAGCCACCAAAGCTTGAGCTTAAACAATTACCATCTCATCTCAGGTATGAGTTTCTAGGTCCTAACTCCACTTTACCTGTTATTACATCATCTGGTTTGTCGGATGCGCAGGCTCAAAAGCTATTACAGGTACTCAAGGAATGTAAAGCTTCCAATGGTTGGACCATAGCAGACATAAAGGGGATCAGCATTGCATACTGCATGCACAAGATTCTCCGGGAAGAGCGGCACAAACCTTCCAGGAAACACAAAAGAAGGTTGAACCCGAATATGAAGGATAGGGTGAAAAAGAAAGTGATAAAGTGGCTAGACACGGGGTAGATCCCAGGTAAGTTTTCTCAACCTTCTGTGCTATACATGTATTATTATGCCATGAGGACATCACATGATTTTAAGTGTGGGGTGGGAGACTTATCATGTATTGAATATTGTATATAGTAGATGTAGTTGAAAATAATATTAGTTGGCTTGACCCGATGATGGACACTTGGCGACGGGTTTCTTAAGGGTCTAAGTTGGAATAAAAAACACAAAACAATCAGAAAATTAAAAAAAAAATCCAAAAATATGAGTAGAGGACTCTTCCTGATGACGGACTATTTAGGACAAGTACTCTTGAGGGAAGCAGTCCACGTAGGAATTTTCTTTCTTTTATTTTCTTTTTCTAGGTAGTGTATCACCTCCCCCTTGGTTTTTATTTTGACCACGGTTCTTTTCCAAGGGTTTTTATTTGAACCGGGTTAGGTAGATTTTCCTTTTCTTAGGATTAGAGGACAAAGGGAAACATGTAACCCCGAATATGCACATTAACAAAAGCGTAAATTGAACTTGAGAATGTATCTTCTAAGCTTGATTGTAGAATCTCAATATACCTTAAATTGCACAATAATGCTTGCTTGAACATCGATAGGACTTTGTAGATAAACTGAATTCCAAACGAGTTGCATGCCATGTGTGTGTGAGGTTTTTACTTACATTGTATGTTGTACATGATGCCTAGAACTTGCCCTGTGTGTTTGCAAAGCGAAATAGAAGTTGTTTGGTTGTAGAAAGGATAGAGGCATTTATTTCTGCAACCCCATATACAAATAAACATGAATTCAACCATACATTATATCTTAGTTAACCCCTTTGAGCTTAAATCCTATTCTTTGATAACCCTTGAATGTTCTTCAAATTATTATATTTGTTCTGCTTTACCTCCTAGACGCAATTGTATTGTAATGAATATGCAAAAGTTTAAGTGTGAGGTGAAGGGAAATTGAAAAGGGAAAAGCAAGAATGAATGGTAGAAAATAGTGAGCTGGCTAAAATAATGTAAATGTATTGCAAAGCAGTGAAATATATATATATATATATATATATATATATATATATATATATATATATATATATATATTCTGAGAAAAAGAGCTATATTGAATAAAATTTTATAAAGGCCAGCTACATCAATAAAAGAAAAGTGGGGGTAAAAGTGAAGGAAGGTGAAGGTATGTTTATGGGAGACATACGGAAGTAAACAAAAAGGGAAAGTTGTGAAAAAGAAAAGAAAAGTGCTTAGGGAGGCTAGTCACTATAACCAAAAGTATCCTACCCGTCCCATATCCTACATTACAACCCTTAAAGACCACTTGATATATGATTGAATAACTCGATTATTGGAGTATTACACTAGGGGCAAGCCTATGGTGTGTCTGTATTCATACGAATGCTCTTTGTTTAGAGTGAGTGAATTTTTTTCAACATTTATAAGTTCCATGTATTTGAATGGTTGATGTGTGGGAGTTTCTCTCAATAAATTGTGTGAGGGCATGTAATTCAAAAGGAAGAAGGTGAATTTGCAAGATTGTGGTAATAAGTAGATTAAGTATTAATGTGCGGGCATGAGAATTTGCGGTTAAGTAAAGATTATGCATATCTTAGGTTGTTCATGTATAATAGCTTTTGTGACATATTTTGGGGGAGACAAATTTTTGTTGAGTTGGACTAAATGTGTGTTCAAAGATTGCTTGAGGACGAGCAAAGGTTTAAGTGTGGGGTATTAATAATAGGTGAATTTAACTATAATTATACCCTAAATAATCACACTTTGTTATGGAATTAATGTTGTTTATAAGGACAAAATGCTTTGATTAGTGTTCGTTGTGTTTTATAGGTACATGTGATACATTGGATGCTATAAAGAGCTATTTTGGAGTCCTAGGTTGATGAAAAGGCCAAAAGAAGAGCTAAAGTGAAGAGGGTCTGAAGAAGCAGAGAAGAATCAGAAGGACTGTTCATCCGCGGTTCACTCGCGGCCGCGGATGAACCGCGAATAATGAAGCCCTCTGAAGTTTGCCTGTTCGCGGTCCGCTCGCGGCCGCGAACGAACCGCGGAAGGCGCCGCAACAGTTATCCTAATTTTAGCCCTAAAAACCTCTATTTAAGGTCCTAGTTTGCCCCATAGAGGCATGTTATCTTTTTTTCATTACTTTTGCAAGATTTTTAGTAAGAGAGATTCCTCTCAAACTCTTTCTTTTATTTTATATCAATTATTTCTTTATGATTTCAATTATTATTCTTGTTTCTTCAAGCATGAGTAGCTAAATTCTATTCTAAGGTTTTGATGGAACTTATCGTTTATGTGATTACAAATTGTGACTTAGATTTCTATTTGTTCAACTTCATTCTTGTTGTAGTTAATTGGTAGAGCTCCCAATTAGCGGTTCCTATTTAGTGTGCATAACTTGGAAAAGAGTGCATATTTAGGTTTATTGGTGAACAACACCACACCTAGGTTATTGGAGGAATCTATAACTTTAGGCGTAAAGACGGGGTTAGGAATAACGAAGTCTTGGGTGCAATCTTAAGTGAACTATTCAAATTAAAGCTAGCTAGGGTAGCTCGGGAGAGTGCACTAGTAAATTATTGTAATTGCTCGGGAGAGGGTTACGATACACGTAGCGTTCATGATTAATAGAATATATTAACAATTTGTATGAGCATAATGATAAAGGATTCCATCAATAGGGGAAATCAACACCTTAGTCCTTCTCCTAATATTCTTTTACTCTATATTCAATTCTTTCTTTCAAGCATTCTTAATTATTACAAAGTAGATATTCGAAAATCACACAAAGATATATTCAAAGTTTGGGAACTTGATTCGTAAGTACTTTTGGGGTTGTGATAGTTGCAATTGGTAGGTTAATTCTCTGTGGGATCGATCTTGGACTTATTAGACCAAGTTATATTGACTACGACCGTTGCTTGGACGTGAATCACATGTGTTATATTAGTTTGTTTATATGTGTTTGTTTTTCATGTCGTTATTAGTATATTTTCATGTGACATGTGATATTAGTATGTTTAGTTACTTAATTTTTATTATCTTTTTAATTGTTTAGTATGTTATATAATAGTGGCAATATCCTTGGTTTTCTTTATACCACGGTTCTTTTTCCAAGGATGCCAATGTTCTTCTTGAACCGGGTAAATTTTTGTTGACTTATCCCGATGATGGATAGATTGACAACTTTCTTAAGGGAATTAGTCTTGTAATTAGGAGTAGCTTTTGTTAAAATTAGAAAAATAAATGGTTTGAGTTAGGATTTGTGTCCAATGGCCTAGTTGTGGCTTGCTTTGTACCAACATACTTAAACCTCGGCATATGAAGTTTTAGTTGTTGAAAAAGAAAAATGATTGAAGTAAAGATGTCATGACTTTTAGACTCAACTATTGGATCTTTAATTCACTATTGGCTTCCTTTATGCTATATGTGACCTCTTTGAGTCATTTGTTTCAATTGGATTTTGAATTTGTATTCCACTTGTGTTTTCATGTGCCATGTGTGGTGAGATTTATTTGTGAGTTCTTTTGTATTACTTGTGGTCTAGAACTTGCCCGGAATGTTCTTCAAGGCGAAATCATAGATTAACTTGGTTTGAAAAATGATATTAGGCCTTCCTCGGACCGCTAGCATGCCTTAAAAATTCCTACCCGTAAATATTTTACCTAGTCAACCCATTTTGAGCCTTCAACCTTATTCTTTGGCAACAGTATTACAAGATTAAATCCTTTCTTCTTAATTGATCTAGCTTTTGGCACCCTATCTCCCTAAGTACTTTGAAAGTATAAGCATAGGCTAAAAGCCTAAGTTTGGGGTGAAGGTTGGAAATTGTGATATGGAAGTTGCTTGAAAATGGTGGAAGGTAGAAAAAAAATGAAAAGAAAAGAAAAAATATATATATATATAGAATAAAGTGATAATACATTGTGAAAAAGGGAAGACTAGATGTGAAATGAAAAAAGCGAAGAAAGGATGGAAAATACTTTTGAAGGAAGGAGGCTTTAATTGTAAATATTGTAGTGCTTTGGGAGGTTTTGAGTCACTTTAACCGAAATTTTGCCTTTCCTTAACCAAAAGCCTAAACTAAAACCCTTAAGTCCTAATTGATTTTGAACCAAGTTGTCTACATTTGTTGAAGAATACATGAAGGGCAAGCCTATGGTACTACTTGTATGCATTTGAACATCTTTTTGAGAGAGAGTGAATTCTTTCCATTTGATATCCCATTTTTGTTTGAAATTAAGATTCATGAGGGTGGGATTCTCTCTTAAATGTGAGGGCACATGAAATTTGGGTTGTGAATTTAATCCCATCTTCAATTGGAAAGAATGGCCAAAGAAAGTTGATTGTGATAGAGAGGCAAATTTTGAAGCTTTAGTATCATGACTTGGTTGTTACTTTCGTTTGCATTAGTGGTTGAGCACTTGAAGTACAATGAATTTTATGTGAAGTGCTTGATAATTCATATGCCTTGGAGTAATTGTTGGTACCAACTGAAGTCATGCAATTGTGCTTAAAGTAGACTTTCTTTTTGGCTTGGTATTATGGAGATGCATTGTTGAGTTAACCACTTGGGAAGAGATTTTGTTGCTTTTGTTGCTTGAGGACAAGCAATAGTTCAAGTTTGGTGTGTGATGAGTTGGTATTTTACCGACTAATCTTGTCTTTAAATCGATACTTTTGCTATGTTTGAGTAATAAAATCGTGTATTTGATGCCATTTACTTCTATTTTACAGGTGGTATTTGATTTAGAAGTAATAGTGAAGAAACCAAGTGAAAATAGGCCAAAATGAAGCAAAAATGGACAAATTGCGCTGCCCAGTTAATTAATCTATGCGATCGCAAAAGGTTATATGCGATCGCATATGACAAGAAATGAATATTATGCGAACGCACCAACACATTGCGAACGCACAGAAGAAAAGATGGTCTGGTCAGCTGCTAGTCGACAAGCCTATGCGAACGCAATGGTCCTTATGCGATCGCATAGATTGAGAAACCAGCTCTACGCGATCGCAATGGACATTGTGCGATCGCATAGTAGATTTTCTGGGATGTTCCGGGCAGAATTGGAATTTCACAAATCCTTACCCCAAATCAATTATATACTCGTCCAAACAGACACGGAAAAAAAAAACTCTTTTCATCTTTTATCATCTTTGGCATCTTGGACATACTTTTGGCTTAGAGAGAACAAGTTTGGAGGCTAGGGTTTTGCACACACACTTGGGTCTTGAAGATTAAAGCTTGTGGTTAAGGATTTCTTACCCATTTATGTTCATTTCTTCATTTTCTTGCTTTGTATTGTATAACTAAGTGTGTAGTATTTATTTCCAACACTTGAATCTTGTTTATGGGAATATTCATATTTAATGTGTGGATTAAATACCTTGTCGTGCTTATGTATTGAAAGATTTTTATATATTTATGAAGTGAGTTATTGTTACTGTAATTATTCTTGTTCTTTAATGTTTCCAAAGAGAATAGCTAACTCTAGGACTTTCCCATTTACTTTGAATTAATTTTGGGAAAGATAATTCGGAGTTGGGAAAGATTAATTAACAAGAACTTGAGGCGTTAACCGTCATTTTATAGATTCTTCCTAGGGATAGGATTGAACTACTTGTAGCCAATCGGGTGTGCTTAATCTTCTAATTGTGATTAGGGATAATTCAATTAGGAAGTCTTTTTAGTCTTCGTAAGAAGCTAATTAAGAGTTATTATCCGTGGCTAATTAACATAAACTCGCTCATATTTGTAAAATAGTCAAATACATTGGATCGTTACTTGAGTGTAATTCCCGATGCATTCATACTTGTAGACATTGATCATTTTATTTGATTTCTAGGTTAGTTTACATTTCCGCATTTAGATATAGAAAACTATTCAACCCAAAATCTTAAGTGTTTGGCTTAGCGCGACTAGCGATAATTTTCTTGCATTCCTAATCGCCAACATATTGTTCTCTGTGGGATTCGACCCTGACTAATAGTTGGGTAAATATATTGCGTACGACCGTGTCTATTGCTTTTTAGCGGTGGAATTGGACGTTACCAGTAGTGTCGGACAATTATGCCATTTGGAAGAAGTCTTCTACAAAAGAAAAGCCTGTTACGAGTAAGTGGAGAGGAAAGATCTCCAGGGATTCTTATCTCATTCCATTCCAGTGGCTCAACCAGTAACCAATGGCGAAAACTCAAAAATCCATGGTTTCCCGGTAGAACCCTATTTCGCCCAAGTTGTTTCGGAACCGGAAAAAAGAAAAGGTTTTTTCGCATAGCTTGCTCATAGTGCAGGTCCCACTTGTATATCGTATTTGGCCAAAGAAGCATCGGACGGGTTGGAGTTCTTACCTTCTTGGGATTCCATGGACCAAGATCTGCTTTTATTATATGGTCAATACCGATCTACTTTAGAAGATCATATGGATGTAGAAAAAGCTTCTAATTTGGATGAAATAGAAACATCTCTTTTCCATTTTTATTTACCCAGTTCATATCTTTGTTTCGTGTGTTCCTGGGAGGAATTCGATCTCGGAATACCACCTAAACAACTACGGCCAGAGAGTCAAATAGGTCGGGAAGAAAGAGTCTAAGGTCGGGTCGGACGACATACATCTTGGTTGGTTCCACCACCACTAGAGATTGGACATATATATAATCTTTCTTCTAAAAAAGGGATTCTTATATATATTTTTTAAAAATAGCTGCAAGACCAAAACGGGGTGCAAAAAACCGAAAGCGCTTCTTTTATTTAAGTTCCTCCGAGATACATGGCTTACATACCCAGCTCAACATTCTTTGAAAACAATCGAATCAAGGATTCGGAGGAGAATTGGCCATTCAATCTTGTGAACTAATCGAGACCAAAATTGGAAAAAGAGATACGAACGGAGAGGAATAACCAATCGATGAAAGAACATGAAACCCTTATGTTTCAATAGAGGTACGAGAAACGATTGGGGGCAATGATGTAGGTGAAGTGGTTGGATTTTGCGAGCTGTTCCAACCACTGCTGGATGTAATTCCAAGAGCCGAACGAGAATGAATACCACACAGAAGAGTCAAGACCAGGCTCCCTAATGGAATGTTTAACCAATCCATTCAGGATCGACCGAATTGGTACGGAAGTTGTAACATGGGAAAACCACGGAAAACACGACTAATTTGAATAACCCGGTGACCTACCAATTGTAGAAGTAGGATTTTTGGCAAGCACTAAGCACTTAAATAATACAATTCAGGTGTACCATCTTCTTTCTCATTTCGAGGAAAAGGTGTGGAAGGAAAAGGAAACAACAGAGGGATCCGAATCAGACCTAAATGGGAATGACATGAAAAGTCTTTTTCAAAACCTAGCATTAAGGGCGTTACGACGATATAAGAGAGGAATAGAGAAAAACTTGTGATTGGTGTGGAGGGGAAGATCTGTTTATGATATAGTTCACGAAAGAGTCGTCTCATTTCCTTACTTCTTTCTAATTCATTCATTTCAAGACTGGTTCTGAATGCCGCATAACATCATCTTCAACCAACCTCCACCGTACTTACGGTGCGACAACTAAAGAATTGCTTATACACTAAACAACTGCTTATATATGTTTATTAAAAGACTGACTTTCATTCATTATCATTAGTCCAGCGTGAAACTAAGAAAGAGAGATGTGCCTAAGGCGGCATGTAAGCAAACTGTGCACACCAAGAGAAGAAGAGAGATGTTCGCAATTACTACCACAAGAAAGCCGCCCCTATCTTCTAAAGGGGCCCGTCACTTTGTTCGTACCTTCTTGGCTTAGGCTTCCAACTGAACAACATGGCCTTGCCGCCCCGCCACTAGCAGAAGCTAAGCGCTTGAATAGCGTGCTAAGAAAGGTTGCTTTTGTCGCCCTTTCTGTGCAACAGTCCACCAGTAGCGGAAGAGAGGGTTACCGTACATACAAGAGTCTTCCAGTTGTTATGGAAGCTCTTTCTTACCAGTCAATCAAGTAGTACAAGAACTATATCTTATCTTATAGCCCGGCGCGGCAGGTCGCCTTTTAAATTAAGTAGATAAAAGAAAGTCTTAAATAGATAAGGAGTACGTGAGTGAGTGAGTCCTCACTGACCTGAGCGATTTCGATCACCTATCATGCCTTTTATTTGGTAGGTAAAATCGCCAAAGCGTATCATTAGATTTTACTATGAAGGAAGGAACTCGAAGTGAAAGGGCACCGTCTTGTGCAAGGCAATGATAGTTGGCCCTCTATCATTTTTTATCTGGTAGACTTGGTGAAAGGGCCCCGACTTATTTCCAGAATAAGAGTTCGACCACGGCTTCCCCCTTTTTTTGGGGAGGATCAAGTTCCTTGCCAACTTCCACCTATCGACCCTGACCTCTTTTCATTTATTTTGGATATTACCAAACCTAGCCTAGCCTTCGTAAATCATACTAAAGCGGACACCCAACTATGGAAAAGCCTCCTTAAGGATGGATTAGGTTAGTCAATCCGGACCGGGACGCGTTCGTTGACAAAACCGCCGTAGGAATTACTACTTTTCAATAGAGCAAAGGTGAACTAATCAATGAGAAAGAGGCCATACTCACTACAAACGAATACACCACAAGATCGAACTGCACTATGCCTCTCCCGCATCAAGTTGACCGCCACCCCTAAGTAGTGATTCTATCAATCATGTACGTAGGTAGGACCCTCCATTCTGATTGGTATATCACTAAAAAAGAAAGCTATTTGCACCAAGCGCACTGCGCTTTCCCTTGCCTAGATGTTCGCCTTTCTAAGTCAAGTAATGGTGACCCACCGTAGACTGGAGCTTCGTAACATGTTGACAAAGGCCCCTAAACTGAGGGTTCGGTCAGTAGAAGGGACGACTTTGTCTCCCTGGAAGAAGAATAGGCCCGCTCTCTAGCCGACTGATCCCGTTGATCATATAACTGGGAGGGAATATGTCATATTAGAGGTGAACGATCAGAGGTGTCCTCTAATCACCACGACGAGGCTGGTCCCTCTTTTAGTAGACTCAACTATGAATATTCATGAATAAATGAATGTCGGGCTCTTTCTTTCACTGCTAACCCCAAGAAGTTTCAACATGCTGAAACTTTCCGTTTCGTTGAGCCCCAAGCTTATGGTCCTCCTTTTAGTGTGAGTTCAATTGAATGAATCTGTCAAGTCAAGGAAAACGTACGTAGCAGCAAGGATGGTGCATCGCCTATTTATCGTTCTCGCTCGGGAGCCAAAACGAACACGCCTGCTACCTACTGTACTAGACCTTCGATCAGGCATTCTACCTTTGTCGAATCAGAACCAACACCACTGCATTGCGCTCGAACAGTTGAGCGGCCGCCGGCCAGCAACGTCCGTGCACAGATATAGATTCGTCCTTCGTACTTGGTCCAGCCTCACAACCCTTCGCGGGTTGGTAAGAAGTCAGTCTTGTTTGTTTAGATGTAATTGGACAAAGAAAAGAGAGTGCTCGACCGTAACAATGGCCAACAACGTAATTACATAGATAACTGCTCCTCCCTTGATCCTTAAAGCTTTAAGGCGAACAATATGGAGGCTAGAAAGAAAGACGACCTCACCTTCTCTGGTGTCAGTGAGAGCTATTTGAGTATCCCCCGTTGACCTTCTTTTGTAGATAGAATCTTCAATGAGTGGAAACAAGCAACCTTACTAAGAAAGGTGCTTGTTGAGTAAGGCCGGCTTTCGAGCCCAAGCCCATTTACTAGGTTGGGCGCTTGAACGCATCTTTCTCATATCGATCAAGGCTTTCCTTGAGTTTGAAATAAGGGGCAAGAAGCAAGGGCGTAGCAGTTGCGCGAAGTTGCGCCTTAGTGCATCCGTTTTCTTGCAGGAGTGCTAACGCGCGACCTTACGTTTTCTTCCGCTTGCTCTATAGTACGAGCCTCATACAGTGCCGCACTCCTTTAATATGATGAGAAGAAGGGGGGCCGGCCCCTTTTCTGTACCAATCCTTATTTACTACTACATCTCTTTTGGGGTGTATATATAGCTTAGTTGGTAGAGCATTGGGATTTTAACCTAATGGTCGCAGGTTCAAGTCCTGCTTTACCCAAACCTACTTTACACTCTACTATGAATAAGGATGCATAGTAGCCTTCAAAGATGACTCTTTGGCCTTTAGACTCGCTTCGGTGACTTCGCCCTTTAAGTAACAAGGGGGTGAGCCGCTCCTATATCTAACCACCACTCACCCCGATCACATATTGGCACGTTCATGATGCATCATAATCAAAAGGTCGTAAAGTTAAGAAGACCTATGCATCAGTGTACTGTCATGATCACATATTAGCTCGATTTTATTGACGGCTTGAAGGCGAAGCCACCTATTTCTTAGGGCAAAGGTAGCTCCATCCTCCTAACTCCTTCCACTTCTCACAGGGATAGGAACTACGGCTTGACCTGCGGAGAAGAAGTCCGTGGGACCACTGCTTCGAGGGCGCCTAGATAGTGAAAGGTTATGCCTTCGCACCACTGGAAGCTAAGCAAAGTCACGAAGCTGGCTGACTACGCTCGAGCAGAGCTCAGACCCGGAGGTGGTGGCTAAACTCGCCGCAGATTTCAGGAGCGAGCAAGACTATCTTGGTGAATGCAAGAAGAACCGGCTGCTCGCCGCAGCAGAGTGCTTTTCCCATGCTGCTATCTGCTGCCGAAGCGCTCAATGGATTCGTTCTTGAATGTCGAGATCAGGGGACTCTATCCAATCTATGCGACAAATCTGTTTGTGGTGGAAAAAACTCAACAATAAAAAGAAATAAATAGAATATAGAAAATCATTGAATTTGTTTGCTCCGATACAAGAGATCGGCCCCGAAGCAAGATTTGGTGGGTGCCAGCAACTTTCACTTGTTAGGAGTAAGGGCTGAAAAGATCTCTTTGTATAGGTTGGGTTTTCTGGGCTTTGATGCTTACCTTCTTATTATTAAAAGGGGAAGGTTTAATAAAGGAGCTTTTCAGCCCTTTTGCTGGATTGTTGGTCCGCAGCCCCGCCCTATAGAATGAATAAGGAGAGGCTTATCGATGACCGAACCACTCTTATACTACTCCTTACCTCACCCCCCTTGACACTTAAAGGAAAAGCCAGAGAAGGGTGCCTGCTGGAAACCGTTGCCTTCGGCTCCATACTGAAAAGGCCGGCCATGAAGGGACATCACGACTATCCTTTCTGGGAATACCGGGTTTTATATGATCCTGATCAGTGATCAGTATATTTTAATATTCTGGATCCTTATGTACTTTTTTTGGTTATACTAGCGGCGGCAGATCTATTAATAAACAAGAGCCGATATCGCTCACCCGGCTGGATGTCAATCTGACGGATGGATAAGCGTAGCAGAAAGAAAGGGTTAATAACAAAGGAAAGGCAGAGGAAAAAAGACAATAGAGCAAGACCCAGGAGGCTCGCAGCTACCACGGCCGTAAGCACTCCGCTCGTTCGTAAGCCCCTTTAGAGATAGGGGCGAGCCAGGAGCTTACTTCGAATATTTATGACTCTGGTGGCAACACGTGACAGGTGAATGACATGATTCTCGAGGAGTTACATGATGGCCATGTGATGATTCATCAAATAGATGCAAGGGTGGATGACTCAGTATGTCCTTGTATGGACTGATTGTGTTCCCCACAGGGAGAGCTTTAGAGGAAATAGGAGTGGACATCTATATGGGTTTCGAAGCCAACCACTATGTATTGCAAGAAAGACCTATGTGTACCTATGTATACCTAATGAAAGACAACAAGAGCCTCTTAACACTTACCTGCCTAAACCTAGCAAGATTCAAGAATCAATCCATTACCAGCAAGATACGATACGGCTTAGCCAAAAAAGGTGAGCGCCTACCGCGAGCCTTATTAAAAATGGCCTAGCTAACGAGCAATCTTTGTAAAGCAAGAAGCAAGGGTGCAACAGCTGCACGAAGTTGCTTCTTAGGGCATATCCATTTTCTTGTCGTTAGCGCTTGACTAATATGATAGAAGGAGCCTTTCTTGCTTGTTTAGTAAAGTAAAGCTTTTGCGGTAAGGTTGGGGTGACTTGCTGGGGCACGAGTGCCCTTACTAGTTTTGGGGCTTTGATTGGCAAAAGTGGTTTTCACCTTTTAGCCAGCAGTTGCCGGATTAGCCTTCGGACTTTCCTTAACCGCCTTTATTGAGAAAGAAGAGATCTAAAGGTTGGACATCCATCGCTGTCGTGATGACGCGGTTGAATGTTCATTCGATCCAACACCCGGCCGATCAAACCTATCCTTGGGTTCGATCCAGCAAGTGATTCCCTCCCCGAAAGAGGGATATTCGTTAGGTCATGAATGGAATGCGAGGAAGAGAGATAAGCAATTGGCGGGGACCATCTTTTATCATTCTATATTGGGTAGATCTACCCCTCTCATCCTCTGATCCTTTATCTACCGTTCAATGTATAGATTTAATTTCTTCTCGACTGGCCAATTACGCACTCGGGCCAATCTACTACACGCTAATAATGGCCATTTGGATTTCATCTCCTACAAAAATAGCAAGTGGTTGGCCGTTCGATCGAGTCCATCCCTTGAAGTCGTACCCTCCCAGTATACGTGAGTCTTCCGCTGATTGATAGAAATGCCGGCCGGAATTCGAGAACGGTCCATCCCATCATAATGGATCTCTCCTACCGCTACCTACTACTGTATCGATTTAGGGAAGGAAATAAATGCCGATGTTGCAATTCTTCCCATCCCGATAAAGCGAGTCACCCATGATTCGATAGTTCCATTTTCTAGCAGTCAAACCACTGTGTTCGTTCCTCACCCTCCTTCCAATCAAATCTATTCTAAGGTGTCCGGAGGCAGGGGAAAGAAAGGAGGGATTGATCGACCAACTTGAACAGACCCGGTGCCATTGATTTTTCTATACCATCGTAATAGACGAGGTCTTCTGAGCTCTCTTTTTCTGTGAAGAAGGGTGGTTACCGAAGATCCAAAGCAAAGGAAGTGCGAGCTATGATTCCCAGTTTGTTAATCAATAGAAGATACCCACGGGTTAGTTCCTTTCTACACAGGAACGAAATGAGTTGACCAGACCATTCAACATCCGAAGGACTCTTACCGCTAGAACGACCGATGCCTGATTCATTTCTCGCTCACGACCCTTTAAGGTTTGGACTCACTCTCTTTTGATAGAAAAAGGAAGAAATTACCGGGAGTTGAAGAGTAATAAAAGGTCTTCCCCTTAGACCTTTAAACCTGACCAAGAGAAGTAAGACCGGTAGCCAATAACTCAGAAAGTGAGGTCCCTCGAGCTTTCTTAGTAGTTAGACGAGTGCTCAGATCAAGACCAAAAGACATATGGACTACCTGGCCCGGACCAAAAAGAAAGAGCACAAGCAGGACTCCCTACACCCACATGAGAGATTACTTTGAATCCATACCGAAGAGAATGGACGACTTGAAAAGGTCTCCATATACAAAGAGACGATCTAGATCGTTAGAGAGAAAAGACATTAGGAGCATTCATTCCTTGTACCCGGGGAACTGATTCATAAGGAAGGGGATCTACACCAGAAAAGGAGTTTACGGCCAGTTCCCATATAGACATTTTAACTCACATTGCTTTAGGCAGTACTCTTCTTACTAAAAAAGAAGACTTACTGAAAGAGGGAGAAAATCCGTCACTAGACGAGGAAGAAAGGGTAAGGAAGATCTGTACAAGATAGAAAGTAGATTAGAAAACGTTAACAAGACTATCAGACCAAGAATAAAACTGCGAGAGGAACAACTACCTAAGGCTTAAAATGACATAGAATCAGTGGAATCTCATGCAAACTGTGAGGGAGGTGCTTAGAGAACTACCTGGGATGCTTTACAAGAGATATTCCATAGGAATGGGAACACTGGTTACCATGGGCAAAATAGTGGTACAATACCACTTATCATTCGGAAACCAAACAAAGAGCATTTGAAGTGGTATATAGGCGCCAACCACCTCTAATTAGGTCCTATACTCATTAGTCCGACAAAGTGCATCAAGTTGATTGCGACTTACGCTAGGGATTGTGTTTGTAACTTTGAAAGAAGCTCACTATCAGGACGGACGGGTATAAGCGATTAGCGATAAGCTATAGTTTTTCAAAAAACTAGAAACATACCGCTTTGAACAGAGTCTCCCTCTTTGACTAGTGCTACCTCCTGTGAAAGGAATGAAAATCTTGCATATAGGCAAACGACTGACGTATACAAATAGAAAAAATAAGCAACTAAAAAAGCGAGTGGGTTAACGAATCGTCGCTTTACACAAATAGCTAATATTACTTGAGTTGTAAGTAAAAAAAAGGCTAACCAACTTTTGCCCAGGAAGCACAACAAAAGAATAGTAATAGGCAGAAGCAATGGTAAGAAGGCCCATCTCAAGTGAAATAAATAACAATATCATTCAGTTGTCTTCACAACGGTGCAACAACCATTATTTTTCCAACTGAGGCCGCGAGCTCTAATGTTTTTTTTGTTGGGACCACCAGATTGAAGGAAACCTCATGCATGCTTTGTCACCTCTGCACTATCTCGATTAATCGCCTTTTGCGCATGCATAAAGATGTGTCCTTATTTTATATGTCACTCGATGACTTGAGTAGGAGCTTTCCCTTTCTTTCCCGTTTTTGCTTTCCTCTCCTTTTTTGCCTTCTTTGAATAAAAAAGCCAAGAAGTCATCCAGTCTGTTCTTAATAAGGGTAAGCCAGTACGGTAATCCTTCTTTCTAAGAGTCCTCAGTCCTAGGGTCCTCGTAGTCCATTAGGAAGAGGAGGAACCGAAGCTCTATTTCCTCGAAGAGATGATAAAAGAGAGAAATACCGCTTTACGAGATGAAAAAGACCGCTAGGCGAGTCTGAGAAGGAATGAATAGGTCCAGGGTTCTTCCTACATCAATTGGTTGGAAAGGCAAAATCACGTACTTCTGAGGAGGTCTGACTGACAGAGCTTGGTTTTTCTTCCTTGACTCGAGACCTCTTTCATTGAGAACTAATTCAATGTCATTACGCAGGTGAGTAGCCCTATATTAGATTATGCCCTTCAATGACATTGTCTTTCCACTATACGACATTACTGGAATTCCTTTTTGGTGATCTAAATCATCGTATGTAAGATAGCGCGTAGCATTTCGCTAAGAACGAAGACTCATGATCTACTAAGCTTTATATTGATTCAAATCCAATCGTGACTGACAGGAAATTTTACTACACAACGGGTAGTACACGTATGTGTTAAACATATAGATGAAGTCACTTCAAAACAAACCACCTATGAGCTAAAACTTGACACTTAGATAGAGGAGGAAGTAGAAAGAAAATATTTATACGCTATTATCATCCAATGAATTCATTGCAACACCATGAACAATAAGACTTCTGTCTCGCTTACCTGCCCGACGGGTAGACACAATAGAATAAATAGAATAAGAGGCTTGACCTACAACATTTCTCTTCCCCCTGAAAAAAATTGAATATTTAGCATGAGTAGCCTACGAGCCCTTACTTGATGTCTGCGCTAACTGCCCTATAGCTGGTGAATCGTTTGAATCATAGGAATGGCAAAATCAGTAGATACCGGGCTTGGATCATCTCACCACACGCGTGCTAAAAGCGTGATCTTGAAACTAGAAACTCTGGTTTGGAACAAATGAGCGGATAGGCTTGACGAAGTTTAGGAAAAATGCAATAATATAATAATAAAGTTTTTCCGTTCTGTCTTTCGCACGGAAGTCTGTCTGTCTTCATTCCAATCATTGTAGTTCGATCGATCAACTATGCCCATCCAATCTAACCATCTCTCCTGAAGCCCTTTCCCTTCTAGTAGCCCTTCATCGTTATTGAAACATAGGTCCTTGGCAAGCGGGAACAAAAAGAGAAAGAAAAAGATAGAAAGGTTCGGTCCTCGTTGGTCTCGTCTATGGATTTTCTTTGCCTATCCTATTGTCGAGACGAATGTGGCCATACCCATAGGACTATCGCATCAGCAAGACGACTTTCTAGTCAGATCCTTCCTGTGCTTCGGATATGAAGAATTTGATCGATCGATTTAGGAAAGATGAAAAAACAAAGGCCCCCTCTTTCTCCAGAACATGGACTCAATCCACATCCCTTGCTTGAACCTTCTAGACCGAACTCAATTCAATAAAGTTTTCCCATCCGATAGGTGCTATATATAGTGGGCGATTTACCTAGTAATCGGCATTCTAGAAGCAACTTCATTATTCTACTCGCTACCGATTTTTGGTCTTATTAATCTACAATAATTGATAAGAAAATCACTGCAGCTGTCTGCTACAGACCCAGAGTAGGACCTAAACAATGAACTATTCTCTTTGGCAACAAACAATCAAACTCAAACCTTTATGAAGACGAGCATACAATGTGACTTGAACCACGCCCTTACTTCACGTCTTCTGACAGTGGTTAGAACGGAAATGACTCTATCTTTCTCCTCTGATTCCTATCGAGTTGCCCAAAGGCTTCTCTTCTGACGGTGCTCGTTTGGGTATTAAGCCTAGGGTCAATCTAACCCTTGCCGCAGGCTCCCCCTAAGTATTTCTTTTGGTGTGACTATTTTTCTATCAATATCTGGTGATCAAGAAGAGAACTCCACAATGGAATGGGCGAGGCCTATTCTCATCTCTTCCCCTCATCCAGTTCCTAGTATCTAAGCTACTGATGAATCTTGCTCTGAGGGGTTCCTCATCTCATGCATCAGGGTCGAAACGAAAGAAGACATGATAGACTTTGATACCTCAACTTGATTTGTTGATTGCTTCTTTGGTTGATTGATTGTTGAAGACAAGCATACAGACAGTGACACAGATCCATTTTTGCTTTCATTTCCTGCTATTTTGGTTGCACTTGGGCTTAAAAGCGACTTTCTAATCTTAAGGCTATTGGTATTGCTTCAACCCACTTGGTGAAGTAGTCTTACGCGGTGATAACAAAATGGTGACCATGACTAGAAGAGAAAGGTGGATGTAGGAAAGAGGGTTCGCTAATCGGATTTCCACTCATAGAAAGCCTGAAGTTCGTCCTCAACTGCTAACAATTCCAAATGCCCAAGCAGGGAAGAAGAAGTGGTATCTGCTAATGAAATGCCATTGCATGGATCTCCCTCCATAGCTTTAATTCGTAGATGCGGATATTTTCGGGTGATTGATTATGACTCTTTAAAATTAGTAAGGCTCAACCTTAGCGGCCTCCTTCACTTCATGCTTTTGCTCTAGTAGAATGAATATCCATACCAGGCTTTCTTTCTTTTAGGCGGTCGAGCATCAAATATGTTTGTTTG